>MCJB01049918.1:4847-34303 GCA_002018475.1 Nicotiana obtusifolia
ATATATATATATATATATATATATATATTATGGATACGCACACACGCTCCGTAGTACAACTTAACTGCATATTATCCCTTGTATTACAAAAGCGTTAACGGCTTACATTTATATTATTTAGACATGCAGTAAATATAAAAGTGAGTTTAATTTTGGCAAAATATTGACATGAAAGCGACCAAATGTGGTCGCCAATATATATACTTTAACATTAGCGACCAACGTTGGTCGCTAATCTTGCCCAAATGTTACCCGTCTTATAGCAACCAACATTGGTCGCAAAATATAAATGTGGGTCCACTTTAGCGACCAACTTTGGTCGCAAATTGTGAAATTTCTTTAACCAGATTGGTCTGACCAGTCCGGTCATACATGTTGACGAATACTGCGACCAATTAGCGACCAACGTTGGTCGCTAATTTCCTTAAGTTTATTTTTTTTATTTTTTTTACTAGTTTGACAATCAATGTTGGTCGCTTTTTTTGGCAGACCAATATTGATCGTTAATTCTTGGTCGCTTTTTTACTGTTTTCTAGTAGTGTCAGCATATACCTAAAATTCATTTTGCATATATGTACATAGTACAAGTCACAAAAAAAGTTGGCATATGCAGAATCTGTCTTAAATACGACATCAAAACACAGTCTGCTAGTATATTACTCAGATTTAACGAGACACCGCCTTATAATATCTCGCACCGGAAGGCCAGCCTTTAGCATCAACCGAGGAGCCGAAATATATAAACGCCAGTTGGCTGTTTGGCACTTGGCAGAGCTTATCTTATAAGTTATAACAAGTAAGCACCTTGGCAGTTGATTTAATCTATTCTCTGAATCTCTTTATTCTCCATTAACTATTTGTTTATTCATGCCGACGTTACGTTGTAAAAGAAATATCACAAGTTCAGAACAGTATACGTCTGCAATCTCTGAAAACATTAAAACTTAAAAATAATAAAAATTATTCGTCTGGAAAATTCTAGTACATACTAGAACAATGTAGAAGTTCAATTTTCTACTAACATATATGACTAATTCTGTATATCCTACTTGTAATTCGTGCTTGTGGTCCTATTAGAGTTGGTGTTTATCTATATGGTCAAAGTTGGGCTATTTTATTATGTTATTAAGTTCCATTATGCTGTTATTATATTCCAACACCGGGCGTCGCTTATTGCTCAGCACAAAATATGCAAAATTTTGGGGTCATAATGGGTACACAAGTGGCACTTTAATATGATTTGATCAACGCATTAGGCATTTGCGTCTAGGTGGTGTCAGAATAAAATCCAATATTAATGCCGCTGTGAAAGTTATTGGATATTCGTAGGATCATGGTTTCCAACTTTGCCACGCAGCAAACCACGAAAACATAAAAATATAAAGAGAATCAACAAATTAATGACTTTTTTAATACAGTTGTTGTTGCCAGTTGACAATCACTGACCTTTTGGTAGTAACTTTATGCTACTTTTGATACGCAATTCTATAATGTTTTAGGAAAACGTTCTTAAGTTATGCAAAATAGTCCAGATATGTTTCATATCTCAGTCGTTAGTAGCATACATATTGTCACAGTTCAAGTCCGTGGAACTTATTGTTCGCTTTAGCCAACTTCATAGATTTATCTTTTGGGTTACGTTATCATCATAGCTCAAAAGCATCGTATACTATATAAATTTATATTATGTCTTAGATACAACAATATTTATTTTTTTCCTCACTTCGACGTGAGATTCGTCTAATTTTATACTTTTTTCAAAAGATTGTCTGCCTAGAAGTTTGTCAGTCATGTTTGATCCTTCCTCGTCAGCTAACCCTCTCTCATGGGTGTCACATTCACCCCTTTAAGGACTCAACGTCGTAACTGAGGTTTGTTCTGTCAGCGTACTAAGGGAGCATGAGGTTCTGATACCATATTTGTCACAAGTCAAGCTTATGACATATATTGTCCATTTTATTAGCCTAACAGACCTCACGAATTTGTCTTTTGGGCTATACCATCATTGAGCTCAAAAATGTTCGTACCAAGTGAACTTGTGTTATGCGTTGTAAAATTTTTCATTGTCCTCTCTTATTCCGATGTGAGATTCGCCTAAGATAATATGTGTACCCCTTCTTAAGAACTTGCCAGTCAAAAAACCTTGCAGTTTTGCTTGCCCTCTTCGGTCCCCTCTCCGTCATAGGCGTCACACATATGTCATAGGTGTTATGACAGACAAAACATTAATTGAATATAATTAGCTTTAAGCACTTTGATTAGTACATGCGATTACCATGTAGCCCCACGTAGCTAATTATTAGCGGATGATATACCTAGACCATTTCATAAATTTTAGGAGTAGAATTGATATTCATAAATTTTAGGAGTAGAATTGATCATTTCCTTTCATTTTTCATTTGATCACTTTCCTTCATCTTCCAGAAAATCACCTCACATAGTCACTTTTTCAGTCAAACTCATTCTCCACTAAATAGACAAATCTTATTTGTGTTATTCAATTATTCAAATTTAGTAAGGTGTGTAGACATGTAATTTTTTACCCATGCATTAGAATTATTTTTAAATTTTTACTTGAGCTTATTTATGTATGAATTGACTTTATTATTAAATTTAATTCTATTTTTAGGCACAAAAATTGAAAAACACAAAGAAAATTAGAAATTATTAAAAAAAAAAAAAGAAGAAGAAGAAGGAAAAATGGTTTCATTTTATTTTAAATTAATATTAGGAATTCTAGAAAGACATATTACTTTCAACCTACTTTTTATTTATTATTCTAATATAATCCTTGAAAATACCAAAAATAGTTTCAACTTTCATTTTTTTAAACTTTTATATTTAATAATATTAATTCAATTAAAAGTTTTATATTTTGTAGGTATTTAAATTGGATTTTCAGCTTTGTTTTGGCCCAATTTTATACATTTCGGAGCCCAATTAAATTGGAGCCCAAAAAATTCAACAACCCTNTCCACGGCGCCCCACTCCCAAACCCGCCGAAAATGGTCTAAAATCCGGCCATCCACGTAAGCCATGGTCCCCCCCTCTCATATCCCTTCCACATCACCCGAATCAACAACAACCTCTGATAACGAGGATGTTCTCATCATTTCACGCGGATTTGAGGACGATCTTTTGGATGAATGGGAGCCGTGGATTGATTGTGAATCAATCTTGGTCTTCTATTTGTCCAAAAAATTGTTCACACAAAAAATCAGAGGATTTTTTGATTTTTTAGGGAATTTTCGGACTTTTAGGGATTCTTTGGATTTTTCTTAAAATTTTAGGATTTCTTGGGGAATAAGGAAGGAAGGTTCGAGAAGGAGTATATATTAAGGTGAAGTTCAGATTTTTAGACAGGAATTCGGAGAGAAAATTGAGAGGAACTAGGGTTTAAGAATTCTTCAAGCTTCCTTTCTTATTTTTTGGGTTCTTTTAAAACTCCAGAAAACAACAAAAAAAACACACCAAATATATATATATCTTTTACTTTTTCTGTTTCTTCTTTTCAATCTCAATTTTGGTTGCAAAATCGGAGTTTGATTGAAATTTGGGTCTGAGTTTGTGTCCGGCTTGAGATTTGCGTTGGCGTTCGAAGTTCGTTCGTGGATTTTGGTCGCGATTCTTTGTTAGAAATTGTTGCTGTTTCTCGGTCAGATTTTACGGAATCGAAGCTGCTGTACCCCTTGATTTTATTTATTATTGAGAAAGATTTTAGTCGAACAGTTTGGAAATTGGTTTGGGGTTCATATTTTGTGTCGAGGTTCTAGTTGCCGATTAGAATTCTCTGTCCGAGGTTTGTTGAGGTCGAGTGCAGTGGCTCGCGATCCCTGCTGCTGTATTTATGTTCATTTCAACTTTGCGCTGTTGTACTCACTTGAAGTGATTCCGAGCAAAAACAATTACGAACTCTCATTCAGGTTCATTTCTTGATTCTCGCTTATTTTATTTGGTATGATTAAAGTATGATAGAGCTATGGGAATTTGTTTCTAGATTGGTAATTCTGTTTTCGTCATTCGATACTGCTGTTTTCGTCATTTTGATAATTCTGTCTTCGTCATTTGATACTTCTGTTGTCCTCATTTTATAATTCTGTTTTTGTCACTTGATAGTTGGTATTGGACTGTTGGTTGCACTTGATCTCTTGTGTTGCAACTGTCGAAATTTTTCATGTTCGTCTCCTGAGCTTATTAGATGAGAATTTGGTAGCTTGACCATGCATGTTAAAAGTTAAAAAAATAAAATAAAATTGGTGTCATATTTTCCTTGAGTGTTTGCTGGATCATGAATACGAACTATTGTTTGACCTTGTGAACTGGCTTTGTGTCGAGATGTTCCTGGTGCGGAGTTAGTGTCTGTATAAGATTCGATTGTTTATGGAAGTGGGTCATTTAATGTGTGAGAATAATGTTATAAGTACAATAAGTATGCCTAAGATTGCCTCTTGAGGAATTTGTCTTATATTTGGGGGGTAATTAACTCCTTTGCAAGAAAAATGTTTCAAATTTTGGTCATAGTAAACAACTTGGACAGTTTGATTACGTTTTTGAATGGATAAACTAGCTTTTAAAATACTAGGTTGTGCAAATATGTCCGTGCAACATATTTCCTAGTTGGTTCTTATTAAACGAGATTGTTAACCCTGTGAATTGATACGCTCAAATTACACTTTAATGAATAGTGTAAAGCGGTCGATGTCAAATATAATAACCCAACAAGGAAAATCGAGACAAAAATCGGACCAATCTGCCCTGAAGTTGAATATGCGACCGCATTTCTGTCGCACAACAGACATGCGGTCCGCATTTTTGACATGTCTATCGCAGATTTTAACCCTAGTTCCGCCTTCACCGCATTCATGGTTTGCAGTCCGCATTGCAGAAATGCGACCGCATCTTTGACATTGAACTTTTCCCAGGATTCTGTTTTGGTCTGCGATCTCTGTGTGCAATATGCGGCTCGCAAACAGGTTATGCGGTCGCAGATGAGATTGCATTTTTGACGTTGAACTTTGCCCAGAAGTTTGTCTTGATCTGCCATCTTGGTGTGAAATATGCGGCTCGCATGTGGGTTCTGCGATAGCATATCCGCATCTGCGATGCCTGTTTGCTCTTTTCTTGTCTTTTTGTGGCTTTTTGAACTCTTTTCTATGCTCTTAGGTCCTTAAACCTCATACTCTGCAAAAATACTAAAATTACATAAGTACCGAAGGAAATTGCATCTAAAACAAGTTAAAATCTAAGCAATTAGTATCAAAATGTGCCGAAATTCTCCGTCACATCATGAATCATCCGTTACCACATCTCTTCTCTTGTTTAGATTTTCGATGATTTCCAATGCTACCTCGGATGTCTTGATGTGAATTTCATAGGAACAAAATCCCATGGCTCTTAGCATACTTTGATCTACCAATCCTTAATTTTGTTTCATTTGTTGTCTTATCGAGTTTGTTATATTTTTCTTTTCTTTTCTTGTGTTTTCTATATGAAGTACTATATTTGTGTGTGGATATTTTGAATGGATAATATGGATGATGAGTTAAGCCGTGGGTGTGGGAAAGGCCAAAGCCCGTTAGTGATTAATTTATTCGCATGCCTTAAGATCGGGTTTGGCTAAGTACATGAAATGAAAGTTAAAAGAACAAGGCCATGAACCAAACTTTTATTTTTCTTTTATTTTAGATCTCTTTTTCTTATTTTATCACATTGCTCGCTAGTGGCATGTTTAGGCCGATCACACTTGGGTAGGCAATACTAGGACATTTTATTAATTTCTGAGGTGAGAGGTCGTTCCCTTAGTTAAATTTACCCGGAGAATGCCCCGAAGGACTTGTGTATATGACATTCCGAGGAATGCCCCGAGGTATTTGTATTTGGAGGCCAAAAGTGAAACTCGTAGTATTTTAGTCCTATTTTTCTTCTTTATTAGGTGGGAACGACCTCGAACCTCCTGTGTGTTTGTTTTTTCTGTGTTTATTTTTATCTCAATTCGAATGTCTTAAAAGCCAACTAAATTGAGTACGCAACCGTGACTTTCACGAGACTCGGGAAGTGCTTAACATCTTCTCCCCGAGTCAAATGAACTCCCTTTCCCAAATCTCTGGTGCCGACTTAGCTTTGAGTCCAAGTTATCTTAAAAGAAAAATATCATTTTCTAAAAAATGGTGGCCTGGCACACCGGAATCAATTGCCAGGTGGCGACTCTGAGTTTTCCTTTTAAATTCCATCTTTGTCACTTTCAAAAATTAAAAACCCCTTTTTTAAGTTTTATTAAGCCTTTTATCCATCAAAAGGATTTAGTAAAGTTTGTTAAAAGGAGGAGTGACAAGGTGAAAGTTGCAACCACTATCCAGAGAATCAAAACAACTAAAAAATGAGCAAGTTTACATAAGGAATATAGATACAACCATTACCCAATAAAAAGTTCAATACTTGCACCTTCCACGATATAAGAAAAGAAGATAATTTCATAATTCATAATATTTCATAGTCTCCCACCAACACTTCGAAGCTACAACTTGTATTTTGTATCGCATTGTTCTTTTATTGTAACTTTCATCACATTCTCAGTGAAAGATCGCTGGATTTGGATGCTAAAAGAAGAAAAGGAGGGAGGAGGATGAAGAAGAAGTATGAAGATAAAGAAGAAGCAGAAGGAGATCAAACGAGAGCGCAAAGATAAATGTGCCTTGCAAATCTCTAAAATTTTAAGAAGACTAGTTTTATGGTACACATTTTGTACATGTGTGTTGCGTCAAGACAAATTATTTAAAGAAAGTAAAATTTCATAAATATTCTAGACAATAAATTTGCGTCGAGAAAAATAAAATCAAAAACGAAAAATATTGCAACAATCATAGTATTTGATTTTTGAGTATTTGAGTATTACAATCTCTATGATTCCTCTGATTCTTCTTTCCAATAGTAAATAAATTCAAGGGCTTTTGAGCTTGATCTTGAATCTATACTCGTTGTCACGAACGATGATCTCCACGAACTCTTTCTTGCTTTTTGTTATAACTTCTGGTGTCTTTTCTGAGTTATGAAGACCCCGATTTATAGTTGTGGGAGGGAAGAGTTATGATAAGAACAAACTCTTTCTGACCAATCAGATTGAAGAGTGACAATGCCACATTTGATTGGCCAGAACATGTCACTTGCACATGTGGCGCGATTTCATTGGCCTTTTAATTTGACTTGGCATGCCTTGTCATGTTGACACATGGCATGATCCTATTGGTTCTTCTGTTTGACTTGGCGTGCCATGTCATTTGACACGTGGTACCAAACTGGGCCGCTAGGAAGATGGCATCTTGGGTTTAATGAAGCGGGCTCATCACTTTAGCCCAATTAAATGGCCTAACCCAATGGATTAAGACTTATTTATTTAATCTATATATATTGGACTTGTATAACTAATCCAATTATATTAGCCCAATAAATTTATTTGAACGAATATCTTAAAGTTAAAATATAGTCCAAATTATTTTATTGAATATAAATTTAATAAAATTTTGCATGCCTACAAATTTCCCTACTTCGAGACTTGTTTGGGATTTAGACGTAATAATCCTCAACACTGGGTTTGAAGTACTACCAAATCGTTAAATGCGGCGAATCAATTTAGAACTTTTAGGAAATGCATTTCCCTAATTATTTGCACATCATAGATTCTGTAGCTTAATCTAATATATATATATATATATTTTTTTTTTTAAATTTTCATCTTCCTTTAACTAGGAAAGATGCTTTCCAACTAAAATGATGTGTAATGAGTGGACATATTGCATATTTCACTACCTCCACGTGGTGTTCTTTGTTTGATTAACAATGTATTTTTTTCAAAGTAATCATTATCCTTGTCTTTAGTTAGAATACATATTCTGGCACTAATGAAATCCTTTAGAAAGCAATCTATGCAAATTCGATTCCTCTTTGGAGATGGACGCCGAGTCCATGTCAAAAACATTTTGTTGAGCGGCCTTAGTTGTTAATCCCACATCGGATATATCTTTCAGTAGCAGCCTTTCGCAGCTCATAAATAGCTGCATGCCCGCCCTTTATTAGATCATCAATTTATTGTTCTCAAATTACAAGAAGTACTACAGTGCCGAGGTAACTTCTTTTTCTTCGTTTGCGTTCCTTTTATTTTTTTGAGGTTGAGCTACGAATATATTCTTGATCAGAGGGATGATCTATGCATGAAGAAGGGAATATATTCTTGATAAGAGGGATGATATATGCATGAAGAAGGGTGTTTTAGGGTGTGAAGGGATGGGTACTCATTCCCGTCCGATTATCAGAGAAATTACTCTCAAAGTGGCCCGAATATCGGAGAGATTACTCTCAAGGTGGCCCGAATATCTGAGAGATGACTCTCAAGGTTGGAAGGATGGATATTCATCCCAGTCTGAATATCGGAGAGATTACTCTCAAGGTGATCCGTCTATCGGAGAGATTACTTTCAATGTGACCCGACAATCAGAGAGATTACTCTCAAGGTGGATCGACTATCGGAGAAATTACTCTCGAGGTGACCCGACTATCGAAGAGATCACTCTCAGGTTATGAAGGGATGGATACTTATCCCTGCCCAAAAAAATCGGAGGCCATTTCAGGACGTAAAGGTTCATATGGCATATCAAAGTACAAGTCCATGGCAACAAATAGATGAACAAATTCTCAAACATCATATGGGAGGACAAATCCATGGCAGCATATAGAAGGAAAAATTCATAAGAAGGCCAACTTAAGGTGCAAAGGGACTTACATGTCCACCTTACGATTGGAAAGTTATAATTCCTTTTAAGGGCAAACCCACGAAGAGGACAACTTAAGGTGCAAAGGAACTTAAATGTCCACCTTAAGATTGAAAAATTAGAAAGTTTCAACTCGAACACTTGGTGAACTTTGAAGATTTGGCGGACTTCGCAGACTTTAACTTGAAGAGTGGTGGACTTTTAAACTCTAACTTGAAAAATTAGAAGGCCTGAAGACTTCAACTTGAAGATTTGGAGGACTTAAATAATTTAACTTGAAGACCGACGGACTTGAAGACTTTAACTTGAAGACTTCAACTTGGAGACTTGGAAGGCTTAAATATTTCAACTTGAAGAGCGGACTTGAAGACCGATGGACTTGAAAACTTCAACTTGGAGACTTGGAGGATTTAAATATTTCAACTTGAAGAGCGGTGAACTTAAAGACTGGAGGACTTAAAGATTTGGTGAACATAAAACATAGTGAATCTCCGGGCTTCAATGCAAATACTTAGTAGCCTCCTAAAAGAATAAAATCATTCCATTGAAGATACCAATTTACCACAGAGGCTTGCCCCCTTTAAATCAAATGAAATCCAAAGTTTAATAGAAGAATGGTATCTCAGCTCGATTTTTAAGTGCTGATTGAATGGATTACATTCCATCGTACTTCATTTGGACAACGATTGGGGGATTATGTATCTTTTGAACTTATGCGACTGAATTTAGAATGAAACTCTATGCTGCCCACGTACCTCGGTGAAGAGGATCAAATCATACCGTAGTTCAGAATGGGTCGATTTTTGTATGTCCTAACTTTTGCCTAGGCCACCTCTTTGAGGTTTTCAACCTAGCGGACTTTTTTTTAGGGCCGTACACAGTTTATACTCTTGCGTGCCAGGAGTGTATGGATATGCAGTTTAGACTCGTGCGTAAAGGAGCGTTGTAATTTGAAGATTTAGCTTACAATTTGAAATGCTTCGAAACTTGAAGAATTGATCAACTTTAAAGTATTTTGCAACTAAAAATTCAGCTCGAATTTGTAGAGCTTCGTGACTTGAAGATCTAACTCAATGTTGAAGAGCTTTGCAACTTAAAGTTTGGCTCGAATTTGAAAGAGCTTTGTGACTTGAAGATTTAGCTCGAATTTAAAGAGTTTTTAACTTGAGTCTTTGCTCGAATTTGAAGATCTTTGCGACTTGAACACTTTGCTCGAATTTGAAGAGTTTTACGTCTTAAAGATTTAGTTCAAATTTGGAGAGTTTCGTTACATACAACATAGGCTCATGTGCTAAGAAGAATTATAACCTGCAGTTTAAGTTCATGCATTGAGGAGCATTATAACTTGCAGTTTAAGCTCGTGCGTTGAGGAGCATTATAACTTGTAGTTTAGGCTTGTGTGTTAAGGAGCATAGTGACATGCATAGACTCTTTGGTTTCATTTTGGAATGAAAACTTGCCCCCATCCTCGCCTTCTTGTTGTTCTTCTTCTTCGTAAGGCTCAAAGACAGGTAGCCCTTGGTCGGCACTTATGGCCATATTTAGTTCCATAGTATGAGCACGAGTTGCTAGTTCTTCAAATGTTTTGGGCTTTATGCCTTGTAAGATATAGCGAAGACCCTAATGCATGCCTTGAATGCATATTTTCGATGCTAGAAGTTTCACTAAGGCGATCTTTGCAGTTGAGGATTAAGCACCTCCGGTGGTTGATGAAGTCAATAACTAGCTCATCCTTTCGTTGATGAGCGTTTGTAAGTTCGATCATGCTTACGATGTATCTTGTGCTATAGAAATGATTAAGAAACTCATGCTCTAACTGCTCCCAACTATTGATAGATCCAGGTTAGATCTGTGTACCGATCAAATACATTACCTTTGAGAGATCGACCAAACTGTTTGACAAGATAATCACTGTACGTTCCAGCATTGTTGCAAGTTTCAACAAAGTGCACTACATGTTGTTGCGGATTTCCCTTACCGTCGAATTGTTGCAACTTAGGAGGTTGATAACTTGAATGCATCTTCAAGTTATAAATTCTTTGCGTATACGGCTTTGCATATGTGAGAGATAATTTGGACGATAACTCAGGTTTATCTTTGATAGCCTCCATGATGAAGTCCTTCAATTTCTCAACGGGAATTAGACCTTCAGCGGAGACTTGGATCTCCTTAGTTGTCGTTGCTTGCTTTTCAGAGGAGTCCCATTTCTCTTGTAACCTTTGAAGATTTAAAGGTGTTTGTATGGATTCTCCTTCTACTATGCTATCCAACTTATTTGTTAAATTGGAAAGTTTAGCATCTTGGTCTTGCACGCGCTTTGACAAGCCTTCAACTGCTTTCGTCAGATTTGCGAGTTGTTCTTCTACGGTAGAAACTTCAATAACCATTGCTTGCACGATGTCCATAGAGAATGAAGAATGAAATAGATCATTATTGGGATAGAGCTTAGAGGTCGCATTAATGGAGACTAAAGTAGATCCAGCACTCAACTCATCATCATAAGATTGCATGAAAGGTTTCTCAAACTTAGATAACCTAAGTTGGGCAAGAACCTTTTAGATCCTTTTGGCGACATCCTTCCTTTTTTGGGTCATGCTTGTAGAGGATCTTGCTCCTTTTGAAGATGAAGATACGAAAATAAGGGTTGACGTGGACGACACTTGTAGTGCTTGTTGTCCTAATGAGCTTTCTTTGCTCCTTGTAACTGGTCCAAATCTTCCAAAGGTAACATCGAGGATGCTTTCCACATCAGTGCAGAACCTGAAATTAGCAGCCTTGGTGGAAGTTGATCTAGAATTGATTTTCTTTGAAGCCATTTCGATGTTCTTGAACTTTGGTAATTGAAAAGTTGAGATGAGAGGTATAGATTGTCCCACTGGGTATGCCAGAATTTGTAGACAATAAATTTGCGTCGAGAAAAATAAAATCAAGACCGAAAAATATTACAACAATCGTAGTATGTCACACCTCCTCTCGTACACCCCCGAGGAGTATATAAGGGAGTGTTTCCAATTAAAGTGACATTATTCGAAATGGAATTATTTATTTAATTTTTTCAGAGTCGCCACTTGGAATATTTTGATTGGTGTTCCAAGTCACCGGTTTATTTTTTAATCCCAAATCGAGGAAAATTTCGACTTTCCTTGTGAAGTCTGCGAACCAGAAATTCTGAGTAAGAAATTCTGTTAACCCGAGGGAAGGTGTTAGGCACCCTCGGATTCCGTGGTTCTAGCACGGTCGCTCAACTATTATAATCGGCTTATTATCTGATTTTAATACATGTTTCTAGCCTATGGTACATTTTATTTTTTAACCGCTTTTGTTTAATTATTGGAGAATTGCAACGTTATTTAAAATATGTCATGAACCACGTCACATAAATGCACCCGTAATCCGTAACATATTTTATTTAACGCTGAGATTTGGATTTGGGTCTCATAAATGCGCACCCGAGTTTAGGAAAGTGAATTATTAAAATAACGCGCCTAAAGCAACTATGCGTTTTTAATTTTTCGAGGGCCATGGAAATTCACTGAATAGCACACCTCGGTTTTCTAATGATTTTAATATTGATTAATGAGGGCCATGCATTTTGAGATTGTATCCGGCGCGGCGCACCTCAAATTATTTCGAAATCTTTTCTTACTTGAAGTTTGTTAAAATCGGGTTACCTGAAAGGCACCCCCGAAATTGGCATTGTTACTATGTCACGGGAGCCGTACCCATAGTCACAATAGTTTATTAATCGTGCCTAAAAGTAAGCTACGAAAGTTTAAGGCGTTTAAGAATTAATTGCTTTTAAATTTGTATTTAACTATTAAGAGGGTCATGGGTGATCGTTGCTAATTACATGGCTCACCTCCATTAATTAAAAGAAATTTTTGGACCTAAAGTTGTTAGAACCGTATTTATTGACTACTTAGACTGTTTGTGGTTTTATGCATTAGGCCAGTCCACTATCCATTAAGTTACCCTAGCCCAAAGTTCTATCAACTAAATTTTCCAAAGCACATGGCCCAACCGGCAAGATTAGCACAATGTTGCAACATTAGAAGGCCAGAAACGAAATTCTTAAGCTAATACATAATCAAATTCACACTCATCAATTTAAGTATACAAATTAATAGTTCCAACCTCAAAACCAATCATGATATCTAGCAAAGACTTGGCCACATTGGGCCGACCAAATTCCAGGTGGAACTCTTAAAGGTTTGGGCCTGGATGCCATCGAAATGGGCCAACTTAAAGTCAGGCTCGAAACCAACCTTAGACAAAGCTGTTTTCTCAGGAATGGGCTACAATTGTAACCCAAACGTCAAAGGAAAGGGGTAATTCAGCGGATGCTCCTTTGCGTGAGCTTCATCAGATCACTTATACAATCATAGGTAGGAATAAATCAATTACAAAATTTCAACCAATTGGAGAAAATTAAAAGTAAACAATTATCAACTTATTAATTAATTACAAAATCGATGGACTAAATTGTTACAAACTTTCTAATTCAATCCTTAAACTCATGAAAATGGCTTCCCAAATTCCAAAATTAAAACAATATACCAATGACCTTCTCCCTGTTCCTTCTTCAGATTTTCAGATGCAAATGCACAATAACCAGAACAGGAAGATATGAGATGAACACTACTTCCTTCTAGCTTCAATTAAACCCGAAAATATCAACTCCAGTTCTGTTTTTAGCCAAATGAACTGCTGTGTTTCAACATGTTGTATATTCTATGCTACAGCAGAAACAACATTAGCATGCTTTGGTAGGATAAATGATTATTAGTAGCTACTGAATCAATTTACGAGTATTTTCAGTCAAATTTTCAGTTAAATGAACAGAACAGCAGAGAACTGATGCTAATAGAAGAGCAGAGATAATAGATTTGGCAAACAAACAAAGTCGTGAAGAAAACTGAATACATATTGCAACAGTAATTCAGATCTCATTACAAACCAACAAAAACTCCAAACAACCACTAACATTTGGTCCATTGACACTGATCAATCCAAATTTACACGTTCACAACTTCAGAGATTGATAGGAAGAGGGATTCAAACAAATTCAACCATTAAACATGTTAACTCTATAGAACTAGGTAGTAAACATTTTAATTTCACTCATAATTTCAATTTAAAGCTAAAGAGATGTTTGAACATACCTACACAACAGCAAACAAGTCTTAAAATGGCCAAATAAAGGCTGAGAACAGCTACAATGGAAGTTCAGCTACTAGTTGACAGATAACAGCAGCAAGCAACTAATAATCAAGCTAGATCCACTTCGAAACCCAGAAATGCAAGAGGAGTCTACTGTTTTTTTTATATTTTTTATATTTTTCTTCAGAACGTTAGTTTCCTTTTATGTTTTGAATTTCAAACTGTAGTTTCTTTTATGTTTTGAATTTCAAACTGCAGTTGTGTGTGTGCTGTGAATGAAAATGAATGTATGAGAGTGAGTAGTGATGATTGAGGGTCTGTAGTATATCTCCTTTATCTGTCTGTTTTCCCCCCTTTTAATACCAAAAATACACCTGCCTTTAAAGGCAATCTGTTAGTTTGTTACTGACAGATTCTTTTTTTTTTTTTTTTTTTTTTTTTTTTTTTTTTTTACTTTTTAATCCTTTTTTCAAATTTTGTTTAGCTTAGCTACCCCTCTATTTAACAATAGATTTCTATTTTTGTCCTTAAGGCAGCCTCCCAGAAGCTTCATAATCTGTTAGTTTGTTACTGACAGATTTCCTACATAGCTATTACCTAAATTACCCCTTTAATACCTTGATTTTACTTTGTAAACCTCACGGGTCGAGTCGACCCGATTCCAAATACGACTGAATCCAATTCCGACCCTTTTCCTTCTAGGGCTTTGATTTTCAAAAGCCCAGTTCAGACACATGCATATTTTTACCCGTGGCCTTTCACAGAGTCTTGATGACTTGGCCAATTTAAGCCCAACGGAACATCAAACACCAGAGAACAAAAGAAAACAGACCATAAATCTTAACATGCAAACACGGATTTTTGACAGAAATTGAAAAAAATTAAAACTAGAAAACTAAAGAAAGGGTAGAAGATGAGAACAATAAAAAATAACAATAAAAAATAAAAATAAAACAAAAATGAAAGAGAACAGACGGAAAGTACCTTGGACTTGTAAGGACTAACAGTGGCTTGAAAAATCTTCAAAGTTTTGATTTATCAGCCAAGCTTGACCTTAACCGTGTGTTCTTGTTGAGAACACACGGATAAAGTCGATCTTGACTTTTAATCGACTCAGAAACTTTGATTTCGGAAGTTTCGAACTTTTAGGGTTTTATTTTTGATAAGAAATTGCAAGGATTTCAAGGGATTTTGGCTGAAACGGAGTGGGGATTTGGGGTGAGGGGACGACGGTGGTCCTAGGGTATGATTTTGGGTGGATTTGGGGGGAGCCGCCGTGTTCTTCAGTGGAATTTGGGGGTGGCGGATTAGAGTTTGGGTAGGGGTCGTTTAGAGAAGACAAAATGAGGGGTAAAGGGGTAGATTCAGACACTTATATAGGCGAGGGGGGTAAGTTGTGAGTCGTTGGATCAGTTGGGATCAACGGCTCAGATCAATCACTTAACCAAACGACGTCTTTTGTGTATAAGGGGGAGTTGGGTTTGGGCTGGTCCGGTCCTCATTGTTTTGGGCTCGTTTAATTTAAATTAACAGCCCAGTCCGATTTTCTTTTTCTCTTTTGTTTTGTTTTTCAATTTCTTATGTTTTTAATTTTCTCTTTTATTTTTAAAACTAAGAATCCTAATAATTAAAAATCCTAAATTACCTAAATGTGAATTTAAGCTACTTAACTAATTATAAAAATTATAATAACACTTAATTCTAAGAATTAAAGATTAAACATAAAAAAAAAACTATTTTCGTGATTTCCAATTTTTATAAAACAAATAATTACTAATTTAATTCTAAAATATAAAAAACAAATCCTAAATGCAATGCATGATGCTTTTTTTTTTGTATTTTCGTGATTTAATTAAAAAGAAAATGAACAAGAAAATGTGGACAATTAAAAATCTACTAAAATTCCTAAAGATAGCGAATAATAATTAATTAATTAATTAAAAAAATATTTTTTTGATTTCTATAGGAGTATTCTGAGTGTGGCAAATATCACGTGCTCACAAGTATTCGATTTCGAGTATTTGAGTGTTACAATCTTTATGGTTCCTCTGATTCTTCTTTCCAATAGTAAATAAATTCAAAGGCCTTTGAGCTTGATCTTGAATCTATATTTGTTGTCAAGAACGATAATTTTGAATTCAACTAGCACGAATTTTGATTTGACCTCGTACTACTTGAATCTTGATTTGTTCTTCGTTCTTGAGCTTGAACTTGATTGCTTGAGTTTGAACTTGATTTGTTCTTTGTTCTTGAGCTTGAACTTGATTGCTTGAAACTTGAATCTTGTGGAGGAATTTGCAGCGTTTGATTCACGAGCTCTTTTTTGCTTCTTGGTATAACTTCTAGTGTCTTTTGTGAGTTATGAAGACCCTTATTTATAGTTGTGGGAGGGAAGAGTTATGATAAGAACAAACTCTTTCCGACCAATCAGATTGAAGAGTGACAATGCCGTATTTGATTGGCCAAAACATGTCACTTGCACATGTGGCGCGGTTTCATTGGCCTTTTAATTTGACTTGGCCTGCCTTGTCATTTTGACACATGGAATGATCCCATTGGTTCTTTTGTTTGACTTGGAATGCCATGTCATTTGGCACGTGGTACCAAACTGGACCGTTAGAAAGATGGCATCTTGGGTTTAATAAAGCGGGCTCATCACTTTAGCCTAATAAAATGGGCTAGCCTAATGGATTAAGACTTATTTATTTAATCCATTATATATTGGACTTATATATCTAATCCAATTATATTAGCCCAATAAATTTATTTGAACAAATATCTTGAAGTTAAAATATAGTCTAAATTATTTTATTGAATAAGAATTCAATAAATTTTGTATGTCTACAAGTATTATTAAAAACATGCATGGAGGTATAAAATAATTTTTTTTTAAAAAAGAGCTAACTGCAAATGATGAAAGATGGCTCTTTTAAAGAAAAAACTCAGCTATGCTTTATTTCATGGGCTTCTTTCCAGCCTCGCCCCATGACCCCTTGGACGCGCCCCGCGGCGTCCTGGCAAGCCTCCCAACACCTAGCGCCACGGTCGGCCCTGTGGTCTCGGTAGCGCCAAGTGACAAGCGCGCATGTGCCCCTGTCGCGCAACCGATAGTCCTCGCTAGCGCACAGCGACTGGCAAGTGCAAATAGCTGCCGCACAGACCATCATGTTGCCAACAGTATTGCGCGCGCAGACAATGACGAGCGCACAAATACTGATCCAAGTGCCAGCGCCCAGCCGCAGGCAGATACAAATAGTGCCGAACGCGTCGACAGCAGCGCGCGTGCAGACCCTGATGCTCAAGACAAAGTTGCTACCAACGGACTTGTTTCTACCTTGTAGAAGACTAAGTCCTTTTCACTGTAAATATAGAGTAGTTTTACTTCATTTACTTTCAATGTGCTTCTATAGGTTATTTAGGTCAAGTAATGTAACTTTGGTTTATTTTTTTTAAGCATTATTGGGGGGATCAAGCATTCAAACATTTAAGCAAGCAAATATTTCTCTGTACTGGTGTCGCTCTCCCTCGGCACCGCGTAGCCTTTTGTAATAACTTTCATTTCATCAATGCAATCAACTTTCATTCTCAATTGCTCATTTCAGTTTTCTTAGTCGCTCACAATATTGGTTTTCCCGTACGGTACTGACAATCTAGTCTAGCGTACGGAGGGGACCTCCGTTGACGGACAGCAATCGCAGTGACATCGATTGCTTAGTTTTACGTCGCCCTTCCAAAGGAATCTTAGGAAGGCGCCGCATAACAGTTGGTATCAGAGCCTAGACTCGACATCGGACGAGGGAACACATAGCCATTACCACCATTTCTGACCATGGTGAATTATGGGGATCGCATCACGGTCCTCAAAAAGACGGTTGACGTACTACGACCCATCGTGAATACAGTGCCTGATTTAAGAAGCAGCCTAGTGCAAAAATTGGATGACCTGGACCGCAGAATGTAGCAGGCCGAAGTTGAAATTGTAAACATCAGTCACGACTCTGAGGAAGACCGGCAAACGACAGCTGCAGAGGCAGCTAAAATTCATGGAAAATTCGAGGACCTCCAACAGGAGTGCATCGAAGATTTAGCCCATCGGGAACTAGAGGCAGACAGAATGAGTGCCATGCAGCAAACCATAGACAACTTGACAGGACAACTCAATATTGTCAATGCTGCCCTTCAAGGCCTGCTTAGAGGAGGCGAAAACCAAATCAGGGGTCCCATGAACATCGCCCATGTGCCACAAAAGCTGAAAATTCTAGAGCCAAAGCCATACAACGGAGCTCGGGATGCTAAAGAAGTAGAGAATTTCATCTTCGACATCGAACAGTACTTCGATGCCATAGGACAATAAGAAGAAGCCAAAAAGGTAGCAACTGCTGCCATTTATCTTCAGGGTGATGCTAAACTTTGGTGGCGAGTGAAATACGAAGCCATCAGGACCAGGGAAGATACTCTCCAGACATGGGTAGAATTGAAGGCAGCCATACGCCTGCAGTTGTTCCCCAAAAACGTGGAATACAATGCACGGAGAAAGCTGCGGGAACTCCGCCAGACTAGGTCCGTGCGGGATTACATACGGGAATTCTCCGCGCTCATGCTAAACATACGACATATGGGGGACAAAGACAAACTATTCGCATTCATAGAAGGTTTGAAACCTCATGCCCGTATGGAGCTGCAAAGACAAAGGGTAGATACCCTGCCCAAGGCAATCCAAGATGCAGAATGCCTTGGGGATAATCATATGGAAACTCAGAAGGATAGGCCCCAGCCGCCTATCCGAGGGCGATACAACGGGAGCCAACCTAGCAATGGTGGCCCTAGCAGAAATAGAGGAGATTGAAATGCATCCAAATCTAAGACTCCTTCCTCAAGTAGCAACAGTGCTGCATTAGTCAACAACAATCAGGGGAGAAAGCACCCTTCAGAATGCCGTCATTGCGGCGGGCAACATTGGAACAACGAATGCCGACATACACAGATCAACAATCATCAGATTATTGAAGATAGGTCAGATAACGACTCAGACGATGCAGATCAAGTAGGTCCTTTCAATGCAATTGTTGACTCCATCCCCGATACATTAGCGGGAACCAGTGCTGGTAACCCTAAGAAGAACGCATGCCCAATAGACAAGAAAGGGAAAGAGAAGGCAGATGAGAAGCCTCCCACCACACAAGAGAGGACCTTAATGTTCGTCGAAATGAAAGTAAACGGCAGACCCGTTCGAGCAATGATAGACACGGGTGCTACCCACAACTACTTAGCCTCGACTCAGGTGGAGTGCCTCGGTCTAGTTATGCAAAAGAGTAGGGGCCGTGTCAAGGCTATCAACTCACCACCCTAGCCAATGAGTGGAATAGCCAAAGAAGTGATATTGAAGCTTGGCCCATACAAGGGAAGATTCAACCAACGCATAGCATCATCGATGACTTCGAACTGATAGTGGGATTGGAATTCCTGAGGCAAACCAACACCATACTGGTACCGTACGCCGACATACTCCTGATGATGGGAGACAACGGGGCCAAACCCTGCATCATACCATACATACCCATAAAGATAGCCGCTGAAAACATCTCGGCCATGCAATCAAAGAGGGGAGTCAAAAGATATAAACCTTAGTTCCAGCTACCCTCAACATCAAGAATCAAACATCATATCATTGGCTTCAAATGACTGATGACGCCCCTCAGTGTGTGAAGACTTGTCAAGCATGCTAGAAAGACAAGTCGGATCGCTCAGCGCAAGCGGGACTCTTGGAGCTGCTACTCTGTCCCACAGAGACCTTGGGAAAGCGTTTCCCTAAAATTCATCACAGGATTACCCAAGGTCAGAGATCTTGCAACCATCTTGGTTGTGGTAGACCGAGTTCCAAGTATGCCACCTTTATAGCAGCCCCACAGAACATATCAATAGAAGATATAGCTCGACTTTTCTTCTCTCATATGGTCAAATATTGGGGCCTGCCCAAGGACATCATTAGTGACTGCGACTCACACTTCATTAGCAAATTTTGGACCCATCTCTTCAGGTGCCTCGGAATCCAAATTGAGTCACAACTCAAACTTTCATCAACAAGCAGATGGCCAGACAGAATGGTTCAATGACATGCTGGAGGAATATCTCTGCCACTTTGCAACCGGATCACAGAAGAATTGGGTGAAGCTTCTGGATGCTGCTCAACTGTGTTTCAATTCACAAAAGTACTCCAGTACAAACAAAAGCACTTTTGAAATTGTTACCAAATAGCAACCGCTACTCCCACAGAATGTGAATGCACCAAACATGTCAAAATCGCCTCGAGCTACCAGTTTCTCAAAGGAATTGGAGAAAACTTTAGAGATAGTGCGGAGCTATCTTGTCAAAGCCCAAGAGAGGGCAAAGAGGTATGCGGAACAAAACCTCCACTTTGTCCAACATCAAGCAGGAGACAAAGTGATGGTAAGAATCCCAAAGCGATACTTGTTTGCAGAGAGGATCCATGACCCTCGCCTATTGCAAAAATACATCGGACCCTTGTCCGTTGAAAGACGCATTGGGAGAGCCACATACCTGGTGAATTCCCTAGCCTGATGGAAAGTCCATTCAGTCTTCCATGTCAGCTGCCTCAAATCATTTCAGAAAGACATGGAGCATCATTCAGAAAGTCACCTCACAAGATCGAGGGGAACAAACCTCCCAGCCAAAAAGAGCCTGACCAATCATCATCTTGCAGATAAGGCTCCAAGGACGTCACCAACTCAGGTGGGGGAGAATGTCATGGGCTGCTTTCTAGCCTCGCCCAATGACCCCTTGAAAGCGCCCCGTGGCGTCTGGCAAGCCTCCCAACACCTAGCGCCACGGTCGGCCCCGTGGTCTCGGCAGCGCCAAATGACAAGCGTGCATGTACCTATGTCGCCCCACCGTTAGTCCTCGTCAGTGCCCAGCGGCTGGCAAGTGCCAACAGTGCCGCGCGCACGGACAATGCCGCCCGCATAGACCATCATGTTGCTAATAGTGCCGCACGCACAGACAATGTCGTGCGCACAGATCCTGATCCAAGTGCCAACGCCCAGCCGCAGGCAGATACAAATAGTGTCGCGTGCGTCGACAGCACCGCGCACGCAAACCTTGATGCTCAAGACAAAGTTGTTACCAACGGACTTGTTTCTACCTTGTAGAAGACTAAGTCCTTTTCACTGTAAATATAGAGTAGTTTTACTTCATTTACTTTCAGTGTGCTTCTACAGCTTATTTAGGTCAAGTAATATAACTTTAGTTTATTTTTTTTAAGCATTATTGGTGGATCAAGCATTCAAACATTTCTCTGTACTGGTGTCTCTCCCCCTCGATACCGCGTAGCCTTTTGTAATAACTTTCATTTCATCAATGCAATCAGCTTTCATTCTCAATTGCTCATGTCGGTTTTCTTAGTCGCTCACGACATTGATTTTTCCGTACGATACTGACAATCTAGTCTAGCGTACGGAGGGGACCTTCGTTGGCGGACATCAATTGCACTAACATCGATTGCTTAGCCTTATGTCGCCCTTCCAAAGAATCTCAGGAAGGCGCTGCGTAACATTTATCATGGGTGATCGATGCCTAAATTTTAAGATTTTCCTAATTTCTGATCAAATATTTTGGTGGCTATACTTCACTATGGGTGATAGACATGCCTAAATTTCAAGATTGTCCTACTTGTTGATCGAATAACGTCTCAAACAACTGATTTTTTAAATAATTTATTTGGTAAAAATTTAATTAGTCTTATAGTCCTAAATATTAAGATTGTTTACATAATTTAAATAAGGAATGATTTAAGAAGTTAAATTTTAGTAGATTTTAATCTTTTAAATATTAGGAAAATTATTATGCAAAAGACTATTTTGTCCGATATGAAATATATTTTAAAATGGTAAAAAAGACGAATGTCATTTTGCTAAGAGATTTCGTGCTTTTTATATAGTACAGATAGATAGATAGATAGATAGATAGATAGATATATATATATAAATATAGATATAGATATGTATACTATTACGAATAATTAAGCTTATTCAGGATTTAAATTTGATAGATCAACCTGCTCTTGCCATTGAACAAATTACACTCTTGAAATTATATATTGAATCTTTTTTGTTGTTAAATGTTTTATAAATTTTTACATAAATATTTAGTATGGAAAATGTAATTAGTTATACGTATTAACTATATGATACATCTTCCACTGCTACTAGATGTTTGATTTGATTATATAACATTTTAAAATTACAAAAGGAGATTAGAGATTACTCAGGGATAGAGTAAATCAAACAAAAAAAAGTACTTATTTAGACAAAAGATGGACATGAACATTGAATCCTCAACCCTACCTGTAGAAGTACATTCAATAACCATTATACCATGAGATTTTTAATCTTGCGTGCATATATATATATATATAGTATTTAAATAGTTTTAAAGAGATTATAACATTATTATGTATGATTTATGAAAAAAAATAAAAATATAAGCGCATGTGAACCCACACTCTTCTATTTTAATAGACTATTGTTAAAAAATAAATTAAAACAGAAACAACATATAAAGAATGGCTTTAGAAAGGGCATATCATGTCTACTCCCCAGAAACAAACGGAAAAGATTATCTCTATAACATTTTGCATGATATTTCTCCACTCCCCCCTTCCTCTCTTCTCATTTCTTTTGTCTTGATGGTAGATACTTTTCAATTTTTTTAATGATATCAGCCAATAATAGGAGAGATTCACAATCCCACCAATCAAATTTCCTAAACCGCTGCATCAAAAACCAAAACCACTACTTGCAACTCTTGTGGACCCAAACCACACCTCCACCATACCTAAGTTCCAGAACCTTCCTCTCATATTCTGAAGAGAACCTTCCCCTCCTCCCAATTTCCCAATGAGAGACTACGAGCCCGTTTGAGCATAAAAAAATTTCACTTCTTTTTGAAAATATTTTTTTTTTTCGAAATTAGTGTTTGACTATAAATTTTTTAATTTTCACTTGAAGATGAATTTTGGAATTTTTCGAAAATTTGAAAAACTTCAAAAGATTATTTTTCAAAATTTTCACTCAGATCACTCACAAAAATTCAAAAACCACCAAAAATTATATTCATGTCCAAACACAACTCTAATTTTCAAATACCATTTTCCTTGAAAAAAATTTCTTTTTTTTTTTTGAAATTTTACAATTCTACATACTAAAATAATTGTACAATTTATTTTGATAAAAGAAAATTGGATAATTACACATTAAAATATTGAATAGAAGAGAAGCACAAGGAGAAGATGCTCACTCCCCAAATGCCTAGAAGTCTAGAAACTTCCATTAAAACTATTTTACTTTTTGTTATTCCTTCTTAAAATAGGAGGTGAATTGCTGATTCTTTCTATTTATATCCCTTTCAACACCTACTTCCAAAGTTTCTTTTATACATGGTGTCTCTTGTTTACTCAGTAAAAAAAACAGCTCTACCGCTTAACGGCAAAAACTACCTTCCCCAAAGAAGAAACTTTAGATTTCCAAAAGTCTAATACAAACTTCTTTTCCTGATTTATACAGAATCATAGTACTTGATGAGTTTACATCCTTCATTTCTTCTTTTTCTTCCCAAAGGTACAATCTTTTATACCGTTTTCCACTGCCAAACACTCCCTTAAATTTTGGGTTGTCCAAATCATCCTAACTTCAAGTGTTACGGTACGATATTAGGGACTTACAACAACAACTACAACTCGCCTCAGTTTCAACAAGTTGGGATCGGCTATTAGGTACTTATAATGATGAATCCATTGTACTCGGTGAAAGAGGAGTACCCCGGATCAAGTTCCGGGGGTGGCGGTGGTGAGCCGCCGCCAGTAATGACACCACCACAGCCAATGGAGGGGCTACACGACATTGGTCCACCACCATTTCTTACAAAGACGTATGAAATGGTGGATGATTCAAGCACAGATCATGTTGTTTCTTGGAACAAAGGTGGTCAAAGCTTTGTTGTTTGGGATCCTCATGCCTTCTCCACTAGTCTACTCCCCAGATTCTTCAAACACAACAACTTCTCTAGCTTTGTCAGACAACTAAATACTTATGTAAGTTCTCAATCTGGTCTTTATAGTGCATCTTGAAGTGGGAAATTTATTTTTCAAATTAGTATTATTGCTATGTTTTTTGGTGCATTAAAAGTTGCTCCTGAATGCTAAGTCTTTGTGAACACACAAGTGAACCCACCTTATGGCCTGCTTCAGTGTTTACAAGGCTATTAGTAGGAAGGAAAATCTCAAAATAAATTCCCACTTTTACTGTTTACTTGCATATGTGAAACTTACCTTTTAGAATTGTGTTCTTAATTTCAGACGAATTAAGATATTCAAAAAAGGTCCTCTCTGATCTGGATGTTCAAATGATGCTTCCTTCAAGTTCTCAGCTGGTTGGTAAAACCTATTAGTAGTAAAATATTTTATCATTCGGTCCACAAGTTGTGCGGACCAAAAAGAAGAAAAAAAAATCACAAGTCTCAAGATTCAAGAATGGTTTGCTATCAGAAGAAAAAGAAAAAGATAAGATAGCTCTTGCAAAATTGGAAGATGATACTGAGCTGTAGATGGAATTTGATTGTTGCAGGGATTTAGAAAGATTGATCCAGATAGATGGGAATTTGCAAACGAGGGATTTCTAAGGGGAAACAAACAGCTTCTAAAGAGTATCAGGAGACGAAAAACAACTAATTCTCAGCTTCTGCCTACAGAACAAGCACTTGGTCCTTGTGTTGAATTAGGAAGGTTCGGATTTGATGGAGAAGTTGATCAATTGAGGCGCGACAAGCAAGCTTTAATGATGGAATTAGTGAAGCTTAGACAGCAACAACAAAACACTCGATCTTACCTTCGATCTTTGGAGGTTAGGTTACAAGGAACAGAGAGGAAGCAACAACAAATGATGAATTTCTTAGCAAGAGCTATGCAAAATCCCGAGTTTGTCCAACAGTTTATCCGACAAAAAGAGACAAGAAAAGAACTAGAAGAGGCTATAACTAAGAAAAGGCGCCGACCTATTGATCAGGGGCCTAGTACATTAGATGTTGGAGGATCAAGCCGTCCCATAAAATCAGAACCTTTGGAATTCGGAGAGGGTAGTGGATTCCAAGTATCCGAACTTGAAGCACTTGCATTAGAAATGCAGGGATTTGGTAGAGCAAGAAGGGACCAACACGAAGAAGAGACGAGAGAAGGGCTCGAGCAATTTGGCAACACGGATAGAGAACTCGATGAGGGATTCTGGGAAGAGCTATTTAACGATGAGGACTTGTCTGGAAATGAAGATGGTGAAGAGGAAGATGTAAATGTCTTGGCAGAGAGGTTGGGTTTCTTGGATTCGAGCCCTTAGTAGAAGCCTGTAGACTAATTTAGTTGGTGCAATTTTTCGAAAACTCGTTCATCTGCTGGACCATTAACATTCAAACAGATCATATAAAATCTTGTATGGACCTACATTGTTTTATTTACTACTGTTACTATTTAACTTATATTTCTTGATTCTGTGTAGTTGGTTCTGAAGTGTTCAATGAAGAATGAAGAAAGCAGCTAAATGGATCGACTGGCTAATCTTTGGTAGTTTTTCTTCTGGAACCAATATTCCAGTCCCTTTCTGTGTAAGTTTAGGCCTTATTAGTCACAACATGTTAGATTTTAAATGTCATTTCAACTTTTTGCAATTGACAGGATAGATTTGTGGAGCACCCAAGAGCCAAGTCAGAAAATCGCTTCTTGGTGTTTCTGGTTATTTTAACATTCTGAATTACTGGTTCCCTTCCACTGTCTTTATTACATCTCTACTTCTCAGTCTTGTTTTTCTCTGAATCCAAATGCAGGCATAGGTTATGCAGATTTTGGTCAAGTCTATTGGTCTTTGAAGGTTGTTGTAAATTCTCACTTTGAGTGATATATTGGTCATTAAGTAATGTTGCAATATTATGTTTATGTGGTTTTTAGATTGCTGTCTTGATGATGAAGCAGAAATGCCAGTTACTCCAGAATCAAGATTTTATTTGAAGTGTCGGTTTATAACTACTTTTGCCGGTAAAGGTTATTGTTGCCGGTTAGGGGCGGCAAACTGGCGGGTTGGTTGGATATAGGCGGGTGGAAACAGATAATGTAAAGGCGTATAACATATCCTATCTTATCCATATTTAATACGGATAGAAAATGGGTTAACCAACAAATAATATGGATATCTATATTATCCCTGGCTTCTTGAATGTGATCACTTTTGGGAGATCCTAGCTAGCGTTTGGACATAAATTTGAATAAAACTTAAAAAAAGAGTTTTTGAAATTGTGTTGGAAAATAACTTTTGAAAGTTGAAGTTGTGTTTGGACATGCATTACATTTGAAGAAAAGTTGAAGTTTTGTGAGTGGAGAGAAATCTTTTCACCCAAAAAAATTTGTGGGAACTTGAAATTTTTTGATTTTTTTCCTCCCAAACATGATCATATTTCATAAACAAACAATGTTTTCAATCTTTCTTTTGAAAAACTGAAGCCAAAATCTATGGCCAAACCGGAGCCTAGTCTCCCAAACTTGAGGAACCTCAATTGAAGTCCTTACAAATATAAAAAGTTAAACCATTGGCTATTCATTTTTAAGTGGATAATATGGATCTTATTCATATTTATCTATTTTAAAAAGAGTCATTATCCAACTCATTTTTTAATAGATAATATAAATGAATAACTGTTTTTTTAAGTCCATTTCGCCACCAATATTGCCAATTAATGTGGCCGTCTCTGTTTGTGGGAAATGTATAAGTTCATGGTCGTAACTCCTAAGTCCTAACAAAATTTGCTTCTTTCAGTTGGCCCCTTGCTAGCCGGTCTATTAGATTTTTTCTTTCCTTGCGTCTGCTGTTTTCAACATGTCTCAGGCAAATACAAATCTAGGATCTTAAGAATGAGTGTGATGTTATTATATGTGTTCACTTATACACAGTTTAAATCGAATTACAATTAACATGAATTGAATTATTGAACTAGTCGGTGATCTATCAATCTATGTGATTTATGGGGGGAATTCATGCGTTAATGGAGTGGTGACACTTGTTTACTGAAGGAGTGTCGTTAAAGTTCAGGTGAATATGAGGTCAAAGGTTGGTTGTCTCATATGACGTGTCGACTCTGGAGTTAGAGTATCATAGAAAATTTCAGTTGCTAGTAGTATAAGTTTCCCCACCTAGGAAACATGTCAGGTGTAATATTAGGAAAGCGTAGGTCATATCTACTTCGCATAATTGTGTATAATATTTTTTTAATAGTAACTCTTTTTTAACCAGCATATCTGAAATTGAGTTGCCAAATAGTTTAGTCGCTTTAATCACTGAGCAATTCCAGCGCATCAAAATAAAAAATTCTTGGCATAACTAAGTCAAATGGTGTATTGAGGAAAATCTGGAGGGGCAAATGCCGAATCTTATTATTAAAAGAAAAAAGAGGAAAAAATGGAGAGGTTTTGGATTTTCTTACTTATGTCTTTGCTTTCTCTTCTTTTTTCCCCCTCCCTTTTTAAGTATTTATTTGTTGTCTTCTCTCATACTCTTTATTTTTCATTTATTTAAATAAATCATCGTTAAACTAGTGGAGAAGAGATTAGCCTGAGTAAATTCTAATGATACGTGGGCGAATTAGGGAGAATATCATAGAGAGTGGAACATGTTGCATCAATGGCAATTGAGGTGAATAAAAAGCTATTAGCAAAAAATTTGTCCATGGTCTTTGAAGTTTGATCAGTTTAGAAGATTTAATTGCGATATGAGAATGATTTACTTTGACAAAGTTTGAGATAAATAATTGGTTTTTAAGGATGATCAAATATTCAATGAGTAGTCATTCAACCTTTTAACAAATAATTGAAAATTCAAATGAGAAATGTTTACTTCTTGAAGTTTAAAGGGAAAGTTTGACACATAAACGGAAAATAATGGAGGGGGAAACTGAAGTTTGCAATAATATGAGTGTTCATCAAATAAATAAATCACATCTGCCGAAGTACTTTAACAATTTCAAGATGTAATGGACACGCCATTTCTTGCAGAAATGGAAAAGGCTCTGGCATTATTCAAAGGGAGCCCGTATTGTTCCTTGTGTGCTTGACTTATATATATATATATATATATATATATATATATTATCATACACACACTTTATTTGGGTAAGGTTTGCGTATGCATTATCCTCCTCATACCTCATCTGTGAGAATATACTGAGTTTGCCTAACGACACAACCGATTGTTTTGAGCATTTGTATTCCATTTGGTGGTTCAAGGCATGAGTAGCTTCATATGATGTATTATGATTTGTGTGTATCGTCGATTTTGATTTTTGAGTGGTTCGGAGTTGATTTGGAAGAATGATTCTCAACTAGGAAGCTTTAAATTGGAAGAGTTGACCAAGTTTGACTGTTATGCATTTGACATCGGATCGGAGTTTAGACGATTACGTTAGGTTCGGACGGTGATTTTGGACTTGGTCATATGCCTGAATTTGCATTTGGAGGCTTCTAGAAGGTTTTGACCATAATTGACTAAAGTTGCCAATTTGAAGGTATGGAAGGTTTAGAAGTTTGATCGGAAATTGACTTTGATGATATCAGATTTGAATTATTGTTCCGGGAGTTAAAATAAGTTTGTTAAGTCATTTGGAACTTGTGTGCAAAATTTGAGGTCATTCCGAGTTGATTTGATATAGTTCGACAAGAGTTTTGGAAGTTGAAAGTTCATAAGTTTGATTTGAGGTGCGATTCATGGTTTTGATGTTGTTATGTGTAATTTGAGGCTTCGAGTAGGTTCGTGCTATGTTTTGGGACTTGTTGGTATGTTTGGACGGGGTCCCGAAGGGTTCGGGTGAGTTTCGGGATGGTTTCAGATAATTTCGGAGGATGATTTCATAGCTAGTTTCTGCTGTCTTCTGTTGCCTCAGTTATTCTTTGCAATCGCGAAGCTATAGACGCGATCGCGTAGGTTGTGATTTGGAGCTGGGTAATTCTCTCTTCACGTTCGCGACAAGTCGGTCGCGTTCGCCTAGCCTTGTGAGGTTTGTGCACCGCGTACGCAGTGTAGTGTCGCGTTCGCGTATCAGCGAGGGAGCTGGAGGCTTTGTTCATCGCGTTCGCGCAGGAGGCGACACTTTCACGAACGTCTAGCAGCGGAGTTCATCGCGTTCGCGAGGGATGTTCCGCGAACGCGTAGTGTTATATTGTGCCAGTGTATTTTGTTCATCACGAAAGCGAGGATTCTTCCGCATTCGCGAACGATATCCCTGGATCAGTGTTATAAAGTTCTCTATTTCGGAGCTTGAGCTCTTTTTATCATATTTTGAGTTGGGGAGCTCGGATTTGGGCGATTTTGGAGGGAATTTTTATCCCATGGCTTAGGGTAACCATCTTTGACTCGGTGTTGATTACATTCCATGATTCCATCTTCGATTTTGGCATTTGATTGATGATTTTAAAAGAGAAATTGGGGGGAAGGG
>MCJB01049919.1:0-46172 GCA_002018475.1 Nicotiana obtusifolia
TTTTTTTAATTACATTAAAGGTTTAACCCTTGTAATGTTACAACGAGGATAATCACCCAAGCAACTCGAAAGCTATATGATAGCCCTTATGCGTCTTGGAGTGAATTTCCATTCACGCTTAAGGAGGCAATTTTTAATTAATTTAAGGTATAAATTTTCTTTCAAGCAGTACAATTATTTATATTTATGATATTTCCATCTAAATACTATAATATTTCCATCTAAATACTTAACTTCTCAAATACAGAGCAAGTGTGTGTGGGAACACCGCTATAATGCGGAGGTGGCTGCTAACTTCAATCTCAAGGCACGCAAGCGGTTGTCCCAATGCTTTTCCAAAGCTAGAAGGACGAACACGAAGCCCTCCTGGATGCAAGATGGTTTTTGAATTGATCTGCAAAGGCAATGGGCAACCACAGATTAACTAAAAAAGTGCGAGCAAACAAAGAAAGCTCGTGCTTCGGAGACGGGAGGCTCTCTGCACACTGGAGGTGCGACCAGCCTCGGTTCAATAAAGAGGAAAATGGTACGTAATTTCTTAATTTAATTTTAATTTTCAACGTCTAATCTTTTTATTAACTAAAATTTATGACTTTTCAGGAGAAGAAGTTAGGCCGTCCGATCAGGCAGGATGAGTTATTCAAGCATAGTCATACTGTTAAGAAGAAGAAAGATTCGGACGAAGAAAGGTAGGTCGAGGACCGAGCCTCGGCTGTACATGTAAGTTTTCAATTTTTATTAAGTACTTTGATTTAGTTTTATATACTTTTGAATACTAATTTAATTTTTCTTATAGAGTCGCTTCACAGCTGAGTTGGAAGAGTTTGTACGCAGCCAGCCACCATCTTCATCGGGCGAAACAATCCAACCGTCGGACGAGGATGCTGAGAGACTATGGACGCAGGCGGCTGGCGGTCCAAATGGGGGGAAGGTATACGGGCTTCCCGCTAAGGAATTCCACCGCTATAGGTGTGGAATGCAAGGAATAGGCACTTCCTCGCAAGCGGAGTCGCTTGATAGGGATAGCCTCTCCTCTATGCGGGACCATGTAGCAAAGCTCACATCCGAGCTAGAAGCTGCCAAGGAAAGAGAGAGGAAGAGAGAAGAAAGAGAGAAGGAGAGAGAAAAACTTAGAGATGAGCAGTATGCTGCTCTACAAGAGCAGTATGCTGCTCTACAAGAGCAGCTCAAATCTCTCTTGGCTTCTGGCTCTTTTCCGATTCCCCGGTCACGTGAATCATCGCCGGGTGGTCAGCTTGATGATGACACTTCATCCGGCGATGCCATGTAAACATTAGTAGACGTTAAATTGTATTAACAGTTTATATAATGTATATAAGTTCATTTGAACTTTATAGTTTGTATTGTTTAATGTCGCTGTTTAATGATGTTGTTTATTGTTGTTGTTATTCTCGTTGTTGTTTGTTGTCGTTGTTGTTGTCGTTGTTGTTGTTTTCATGGCATAAAATGCTTATTTTAGGAATTTGGTAAATCTGGCAGGTGGTGTAGCTGCCAAAACAGGCAGTTTCTGGAAAAAATGAACCAAAAATAGCGACCAACTTTGGTCTCCAGTTGGTCGCTATTTTACTGGAAAAAAAAATTGAATCTGCAAATTAGCGACCAACTTTGGTCGCCATTTGGTCGCAAATAGCGATCAAAGTTGGTCGCTAATCAAAAATACAGAAAATAAAAATCAGCAGTTGGCGACCAACTTTGGTCGCTAACTGCTGATTTTTATTTTCTGTATTTTTGGTTTGGCGACCAAATTTGGTCGCTAAGTGGTGAATTTTTAAAAAATTATAATTAATTTTGTGACCAGTTTTGGTCGCTATTTAGCAAATTAAATTAATTTAAAATAAACAGAAGTGACCAACTTTGGTCGCTAATTGGCGACCAAAGTTGGTCTCTACATGATTTTCCGGAAATTTGGTTCTTTTGTGTTGGAGACCAATGTTGGTCGCCAATTAGCGACCAACTTTGGTCGCTAGCTGTTAGTGACCACTTAACTACTGACCAGACCATTGTGGTCGCTTTTTGGTCGCTTTTGGGCAATTAGTGACCAACTTTGATCGCTTTTTTCGATCGCTATTTTACTGATTTTTAGTAGTGATAAGAATCCAACAATTCAGTTCCTAACCCGCTTTAGAGGTTGTCTTGTTTAAAAGCTAACATCAACATGAGCTTAAACCATCCCGTAGGAGGTTTATGCCAATCTTCCTTTTTCACAAGCTGCTGGATTCTTTTTTTGTAAAAAACTTAAACTATAATTTAGTGCATGAAACAACAATAAATGACAGTTCTTGTCTAGTATTGTTTTGATTGTTTCTCTTTCTATTAGTCCAAATTAGGCTTCATTCATAATACGAATGGAAAGAGGCCACACCAAATTAGCCGCCATATGTCCATGTTAGAATTGATCGTAGGAGACCAAATATAATTCTTTTAATTTGTTGCAATACTCCCACCCATTTAAAACACTAGTCCAGATGAAGGAGCTACTTATTCTGGTCTTTATTTTAGCATGATAAGTAATTAAAAACTGTGATCATGGAACTGTAGAATTATCGAGGAGCCTCCACGTCAAGGTTTTTAGTTTTAGCCCCTTATTATCCAATCCTCCTCCTTTTTTCCCTTTAATAGGTAGACCAACCAATGAAATATAACTTTTTGGTGGTTTCAGTAAATCTTCATATAAAATTCCTTCTGATTTTGTCAATTTGATGAAAGATTTTGGATGGAAGAATGGTATATTGTATATAGTGACTAGGGATTGTATTATATATGGACTGATTGTGCAGGAGTAGTCTGCCTGCAATATTAATAAACTTAGGAGAGGTCACATTGAGTAAAACTTGTGGGATGATATTGCAATTTGTTACCTCATGGGTTGTTGTGAAGGCCTTCCTAAAGTAGTTAAGAGTATCTTTCATGATAGCGGAGTGCTCACTGTTCCAATTACCAGAATCATCTTTAAAGAACATAAATTTATTTCTTCTCTTATTAGTAGCAGTTATATGGAAAAACATTGAGTTGCATCCCCATCATTGATCCAAGAAATCCTAGACCTTAGTTTCGAGTAATCTTCTTTAATTCTAAGGATGCCATTGTAATCTTCTACCATCGAATTTTCTACATTTTGTATAATTTTGGTGGGTAGTGAGTATAGTTTTCAATACCCTGGAGACTACCCAAGATTCTTTCTTTTCTTTGAAAAATATCTCTAAAGGTTTTATGGTCCCAATCAATAATGTTACTAGTTACATATCTGAGGATGCACAATAGTCAGTAGTATCCCAGTATTGCTTAACCATGTTAACAAAATCAAGGTGACTATACCAAAAGGTTTCCAATCTAAATGGTCTATTTATCCCCCTATTAGTTTCAGTAATAAAAAGCCCAGATGCCCCGGTAAGGAGGTGTGAGCTGCTGGCTTTGGAAGGAATGAGAAGAGGTAGGGGACGGCCCTAAGAAGTATTAGGGAGAGATGATCAGCCAAGACATGGCGTGGCTTCAGATTTCCGAGAACATGGCCCTTGATAGGAAGTTCTGGAGGTCAAGTATTAGGGTTGTAGGTTAGGAGGTAGTTGAGTCTATTTCTACTCCGTACCTATGTGAGGCTAGCCTGATAAGATTATTGTCTTAGACTGCTAGTGGTTAATATTGTATTCTCACTACTCGTCCATTTTTCATAGTACCGGGTCTATTTACTAGTTATTGCTTTTGCTGATCATCTATTTTTTTGGTCTTTATGATGCTATTATGGTACTGATATATTGTCTCTTTTTATCTTTTTAAGCCGAAGGTCTTTCGAAAACAGCCTCTATACTCTCTCGGGGTAGGAGTAACGTCTGCATACACACTAGTCTCCCCATACCCCACTAGTGAAATTTTACTGGATCGTTGTTGTTGTTTTTGTTGCTGTCGCTGTTTCAGTAATAAGCTCTAGAAGAAGAGGCGTATAATCAGAATGGGTCTTAGGCAAATGAGTAACAGATAACCCAAAAAAAAAAAATATCTAACCAACTGTCATTAGCAAAAAGTTTATCTGTTTTCTATGATTAAGCCCCTTCCTCTTCTCCTATGATTAGACCAAATATATTTATAGCGTTTAAACCCTAGATAAAAAGGTTACACTTATTGATTTTGGACCATAGATAACTGGATCTTCTATTGTTAACGGGATTACCCCCCAACTTATCATCTACTCCCATAACATCATTGAAGTCTCCTCCTAATACCATGGAACTTTTGTAGTTATCAAAAGTGCTTTCAATATTTTTCCATAATAAGTCTCAGGTATGCTTACTAGTGCTGGCGTAAATAGCAGTAAATAGCCAAGATTGATTATAGGCTAAATCTTCTACAGTGGCACTGATTCCCTGGTTCCTTCAAACAAAGTTCTGAAAGGTAACAATTATATGGTCCCAAAGACAACCATACCACCTGTTTGACCTTCTTCCTGTACTTTTATCATTTTAGAGAACCCAAATCATGCACAAGAGCAAGGTGGTTAGCCATCCAAGTCCCCAAAAGAGTTACAAAGGTCTATGGGTTTCCACTATTTTCGCGAAATTCGTTCTAAAGTCTTCACTGTTCTCACCTATAGTATTCCAAATGATTATATTGGTTGGATGATTCATGTTCAGATTCAATTAGAGTGGGTTCCCGTTCTCCCTAGCCCGCATCAGGAAGGTATGGTTTCTCCTCAATGATGGAACTAGAATATTACTCAATTTTCTACTGTTGGATCTTGAGGGAGCCTTATGTACATTAAGCATTTGTATAATGCAAGTGGCCGATGTAGAATATGCCTCTTCTCCTATTCTCTCATGAAGAGACAGACCTTTACTTTTTCTAGGTTTGATACTTCTAGAATTTGGTTTGAGCCTAGTTTTAGTGCTTCTCCCATCTCCTCTATTACTTCATCTTCTGGTTTTGGTAAGTTAGGAGGTGGTGGATTCTAGTGCTCCAGAGGTACTAAGTTTTGTGTTGCCTAAGCCGGTGGTTGAGAATTCTGACCCCCTCCCCCCAAGGAGTGAAAATGGGGTTGAGTTGAGTGATCTCCTTTTTTGTGGTTGTAGAGGATTAACGTGTGGTGGCATTTGCCACTTGTTGTGCATTGCATGGATAAAGTTTTGGCTCATGTTTGATGCTAAGGGATTCAGAATGATGTTCAACCGAACCTAGTTACCAACGATGTCTTCTGGAGGATGATGATTGTCTCCTGCCCATTGATTTGCATATTGAAGGAGACAGCATGACCTATCAGACCATCTCCACCCATGACAGAGGTTGATAGTCCTGCTACAGTGGTGGTTGGACATAGATCATGAGTGGAGAATTTGGCATTTATGGGGGAAATGAAGGCAAGTCTGCCATGTTCTGAGCTCTTTGGTGCCTTGAGAGTTGAACAAGTTTACCTCCTCCTTACTGTGAAATGTATTGTGAGCATTGTAATTAGGACTTAGTATTTATCTCCAGTAGTCGTGCTAGCGGAAATATGTAGAATAATTATGGATAAGTCTAGTTGCATGTCCTCTGCTTACATTAGTGTATTGGTATTAATAAGATCTTGGTTCGATTTTTGATAATGGCACGTGTTCATGACCTGGTGCCATTTATTTTGAAAGTAATTTGCGTTAGGAAAGTATGATATGGGATGATCAGGTGCTTTAGAAGTATTACTGAGGCAATCTTGGTAAAACATAGAAGGTTGTAGCTATTGAAAATCCTTCGTGGTATAATGTGATTGGGTAGATTGAATTTTTATTTCATAAATAATTTCATTATTGATAATAGGATCATCATTAGTTGCATGCATGTCATTAGTAATGATGGTGCTAGTAGTCGACACGTTGGTAACTGAAGTGTCCATCTTATCTTCTATGTTCTTGATGATTTTGATTATTTTTCAAAATGAAATCCGCAACGGTATTGTCCAAAACCATTTTTTTTCCAGTATGGAAAACACTATTTTTGGTATGCGAAAGATCATGAACAATGGTTTAACAATGGGGAACCAAAAAAAAAAAAACCAATGGGGGATCTCGAATTAGATTTGCTCCTATCAATGTCAGTAGTAAGTGTTACATCTCTGCTCCTATATTTTAATACTTGAGTATTAAGATACTTACCTGTTTTAGCATTAAAGAATTTAACATTGATACATGTGCTGGATGGAGTAATAGAGCCGACTTTCTTCTTCATTGTCGTAACCTTCTTCTTTCTTGGGAAAGAGATGGTTTGCTAGTCCCCCTTTGGCGTATCTGTTTCCTTCAAGCTTTTATTCATTGATTGTGTTATTTCACCTGTTATCTTCTTATCATTAGGATTGACCTTAATATAAGAACACTGCAATATTGGAGGCTCTAACCTTCTACAAGATTTGCTTAAAATTTGTTGCCCTCGGGATTTGTTTCTTGTATGTGCCTATATAGACAAATGAGACTACAAGTTGAGCAAGTGGCAGTTCCACGCATAGCGTAGCATATCCACCTATTAAGGAGGATGAAGTGCAAGCATTAAGCTTTACTAGCCTATCAATTGTGTTTCCAATTTTTCTATAGTATAACATTATAGAGCTCAGCTGGTAATTGGGGAAGTCACAACCATACCGCTGCATACGTCTTCCTTGCCTTCGATGCTACAAATTTCGATTACCATTTTTGGACTGATAAGAAATGGTCAAATATGAACCAAGGTCCATACTCTTGAATTTTTCTTTTTCGGTAATGCTGCATGATCCTTATAACACTTTGTAAATTCAAGTTGGGTTTGAACTCGTTAAATTCTTGTGATTAGAACCAAATTATGGTAATTAATGTGTATTCATATGTGAAAGTCGAGGTCTAAGTTTGTACCAATTATGCAAGAAGGTCGAAGTTGAAAAGAATCGAACAGGCTAGTTGAAAATTTGGTCCAACAGACAACCAGACATGTGAACTGCATATTTTACATGTGAACCACATATTGGAACACATATGAGTTTGAGAAATCACTGAAGGTTGAAAATTTCAGGTATCTAATAGACGACATGTTGTGGCCACATACGAGCCGCATGTGGTACCGTCTGTTAAAAGTATAGAGAAAGTGAAATTTTACAAGTCTCTGAAATTGATGTGCGAAGGCCATATACAGGTTGCCTGTTTAACATATGAGCCATATGTTTAGCATACAGGCGGTATGTTAGTCATATATTGTATGAAATGTATATCCACCATTATAGGCTTCAAGATTTGACATAATATGCATACCGTATCTTCAACATACGGAGCATATGTGGTGGCCGCATATCGTTAACTGACAGAAATCTGTAAATATGAATTTTTTTGAGATTTCAAACCCTATTTCGTTTTGGTCGACTTTTTGAGGAGAAAAGCATCCTAGAACTTCTCCAAATCATCTAAGGCGAGTACCTACTCAATTCTATTAATTATTACATCAAACTAATAAGGACTAACACTAAATCATCCTTCAAATCCCTAGATTCTTGAAAATTCAATAAAGAGCAATTAAAGTGAAAGTTTGAGGATTTCTTCAAAGGCAAGAACTTTATCCCTCCTTAGTGATCCTAATTAACTGGGAAGGGTAATGAGTGATAAAAAAACCTTGAATTTTCTTGTATTAACTTGAATCACGAAGAACACCACCATGGGCCTAAACCTTAGTTACATGAGAAGGGGGATCAAGTTTTGATCTTTATGGCTTTAATCATACATAGAATGATAGCTTGATCATGTGGGCTTGATTTTGTACAAGTTTAGAAAGATTTGAAGTATGTCTCCTTGTAAATCCTTTGTATTATAAAGGTGTTGAATAAGTTTCTATGCGCGTGTGGGACAAGCTTGCATCGAGCCTCTGCATTTTGATTATGTACTATGCTATACGTATGCACATGAGATACCCTATACATGGATTGTTGAACTTGAACCTGAACTACAGATCTTTGAGCATGATTCCCTGAACTATAATATATTTATTTTAAATACTCTTTCTAATAAATAATGAATATGAACGTTTCGGCTAACACAATATGGCTTATGAAAAAACTTAGATGATAAACACTGAAATTGTATGGGCCTGTATTGCAAAGCTTAGGCTTGTATTGGCAAGACTTAGACCTGTATTAACATGGATTTGCGCACTGTATTGGCATGACTTGGCCTGTATTGGCACAGCTAGACCTGTATTGGCATGATATGATATTTGAGTCTGATAAACCGAAATCGTACCATCCTTTACTGTTGATTCTTGCTAAGTACTTGATTTACTTCATTAGTTTGATTTAACCTACTTTCCCATAATTGTCTATTACACACAAACACACACACACACACTGTATTTATTTTGATTATATGAACTTTTGCCGCTAGACATTTACTGAGTACCTAGTACTCAAGCGTACCATTATTTTTTTATGGTATGTTAAATAATGGAAAAGAACAAGTAAAGGGGATCGTACGGACAATGAGTACTTGCTGATTCCAGATATTTGGGGAGCCCGCATGCTTGTTCGTGGGCCTCCGTCATTCTATCTACTTTATTTGTATTAGTTTCAGGTTGCATCCCGAGTTTAGTTATTCTTTTATTCTTCTTAGAGGCTCCATAGACATATATTGGAACTTGGATGGTATTATTAGAGTTAGTTTTCAGAGTTAGGGTAGTTTGCCATGCTTAGTTTATTTCGATCTTTCTGAATATTAATTAAGTTGAATTGTTTTATTAGACTTATATCATCTTGCTTATACTTAATAACTTACTAAAAAGAACGATGAACATTATTATAACTTCTATCTTATAAGGTATTTCCGGTGTGGTTCCTTAGCATCGGATGCCTGTTGTGCCAGGTCGGATTTGGGACGTGCCCATCCGCTTTCCTTGTAGTTTAACGATCATTGAGAACCTCCATGAGTGATATATATGATGTCGATCTATTGTAGTCAGTTTAATATGATAGAGGGGGTTGATCACTTTAGGTGTTTGTTCGTTACCCGCAGTCTCTTATTATTCTTTGTCCCGAAAAATCCAATCGGGACAAATACCAGACGAAGAAAACAAGAGTGCAGAACTTAGGAATTCAGATGATAATTCCACCACTTATTATTCTTTCATCGATGACCGATTGATGCTGAAGAAGTATCACCATCATAGAAAACTTGATCTCGGGTTTTTAGTATTCACCCGAAACTTTTAATCTTTGAACTTTGACTTTTGGAATTTTAGCTAAACCCGCAAATTTTTTTTTTAGTTTTGACTCTTGAATTTTTAGTTATACCCGAAATTTTCTAGCCTCACAGCCTTTAAGGCCAGGGATGTTAATGACCAGGAATTTTGTACTTCTGGTTTTGATAAAGTCCGGGAATTTGGTGCTTTCGGCTAACTTTACGATCAGGAAACAAGTCATCTGACCTTTAGCCATTTGACTGGATGTCTTCATAAGAGAGAGCCATTATGATTACGGTGCTTATGAAGAGGACGTCTCTTGTTTATCGAGGCACAATTGTTCGGATTTATAGTCTTTTTTTTCCTTTACGTATGAGCAAATACTAAGAATGGTTTTATTACTTCAAACATATACGAGAATGTTTTCAGAAAGTGTAAGTTTTGCTTCATTTCATTCCTTGAACGTACACAAGTGCTTACAACTTTGTATATACGACAATTTACAAGAAATGAACAAAAATATCTTGCAGGATAATTGTGACATTACTGGTTATTTTCGTAGACATTACAGGTTATTTTCGGGCAAATTGCTGTGGGAACGTTCATTCACGTCAGTCTGTGATCCTAATAAGTATGGTTCAAACTGGTGCTTACAATACTTCTGATCAAAGTTCAATTGACCTTGATTCTGGGCTGTAGAAGATGTCGATTTAATTATCTGATTATCTTCTACGAACATCTGCCCATGTTCTTGAAATTACAACAAACTCTCCTTCAACTTCCTTGAGGCATTGGAACTTGAGGGATTAAGACCCTTGGTAATGCTTCCGCCGCCTATTCATCAGATACTGCTGGCAACAACATCCTCTCCTTTTGAAATCGGATCACAAACTTTAGCAGCAACTCCGAGTTTCCTTGAGGGATTCTGAATATATCATCTTTTCTAGCTTGCACTTTTCTTGTTGCAACGTGAGGTTTGATGAAAAAATCTGCAAGCATTTGAAAAGAATTAATTGAGTGTCCAAGTTAAAGAGAATATCATGTTAAAGTCCCTTTTGTTATAGTTTTTCCAAATTTCTTTAACAAGATTTATTCGATCTCATGTGGAGCCAAATCATTTCCCTTCACAGTTGTAGTATAAGATGCAAGTGTTCCTCTGGATCTAATGTTTCACCATATTTTGGAATATCCGGCATCTTGAATCTCTTTGGGATCAACTCTGGAGCTGCAGTAGGTTTAGACGACAATTGAAAATACTTTTTCGAGTCCGGACCCTTTAAGACCGGAGGTGCTCCCAGGATCTGATCTATCCGGGCATGAAATTTCTTAGCATTCAGATCCATTCGATAATTTATTTCTCTCATACATCTCATGAGTTCCAGATCCGCTACCTGCGCCACCTGCTTTATTTTTATTAAAACCAAACTCCTCCGTTGGAGCGATGTTACCGGTTCTTTGAACTGTTTGATTTGAAGGCACGTTGGGAGGAACTTGAACTCCTCCATTAAAGTTATTGGAAGCAACCAAAAGCGTTTGCTTCAACTCCATCATAACCCGGTCTTTTCTTGAGAGATGATTCGTAATTTTCCTTTGTTGCGCTCTCAAAACTTTTACCGTTTTAACAACATGTTCATCATCCATATCGTTGGGAGTTGGACTTCTCACATACCGAGAATTTTATTCTCCGCGAACCGGAGATGTTTCATCTCCTTCGTTACGAGTTTCACTAGTTGAATTATCACGCTGGAACAAATCCTCACGCTCGTTGTTTGTTCCAACATTGAAAGAGTTGTTCATATCACTAGTGTCATAGATGTTTTATGCTTGCAACAGAAAATCCTTTAAAGCATATTAGTATAAGTGAACAGACCAAAATAATAATACAATTTTCTATGCCCCATGGTGGGCACCAAACTGTTTACCCATAAAAAATGATAAAATTGACTTTGTATCGTGGTTTATAGAAATGTGGATGAAATTAATCCGATAAAATAAATTAAAGAAAAAAAAAGCAAATAAAATAAGAACAATTGAAAAAAATACAAGGCTGAGCTTTAAAATGTTTCCACTGGTACAAGAATAAATGGAAAAGCTCAACAACATTTGTATAAAGCTTGAGAGAGAAAATACTAGTCTTTTGATATTAGTACTTCTTCCTCTCTTACGCAGAATGTAAGCCTCTATTTATACTAGAGTTATGAGGTGTATAATCTACCAATTGATTACCAATATTAATGTCACACTAAAAGGTAATAAAAAGGCAATAAAGAATATTAAACAGTAATAAAGACGGGAGGAATCTTGGGGTCTTCTGTAACGTTTCTACAATGGTTATATCTTGAGTTGCTTCTTATTCAGCCAGAGATTTGTATCCGGTGTCAGCATACTGGCCACAGATTTGTATTCGATGTGGATATAATTTAATCATTACTGATTGACACACATTGCTTCCTAATTCACTCATCTTTTGAGACCGATTTTTACGGTACACAATATGTATAATTTGAAAAAATCACACATAACAAGATCATGTTTTTAGAAGGTCAAGAAAAGAGGTAAAGGAAAACTAAGACAAAAATCACAAATTCATGCAAATTTTCATTACCTTTTTTTCAGATTATAAAGAAGAAGAAAATAATGAAAGCATTAAAAGCAAAGTTACTACATATATATACATAGATATATATATATGTGTGTGTGTGTGTGTGTAATTTAAAAAAATTCACACATAATGAGATCATATTTTTTTTTTTTTCTTTCTTTAGATGTTTTTATGAAAAAAAAATAGAATGTTTTAAAACTTGAAATATAATTCATTTGTATAACTAAAAAGAATATTTAGAACATTTCTATATATATTAGAAGAAAGGGAGCCTTGGTGCAACGGTAGAGTTGTTTAGGTCACGGGTTCAAACAGTAGAATCATCCACTAATCCTTGCATTAGGGGTCACTACTTATATCATACCTCAAGGCGTCTCTTCCTCGGACCATGCATGAACGCAGAATGCTTTATATATCGGCTATACTTTTCTGTTATTATTAAGATATTAGAAAAAGCAAAATTCAATCCGCAGGAGAGGTGAGGATAAGTTAACTACTTAACTAAAAAAGTGAGACCTACAAATTACATGTGTCAATCAACCCCATAGCATATGAGGTGTCATCTTTGTTGGTGCAATTAAGGATCACACATTGAAGAAGTTGTTTAATACATTTTTTTGATCAAGTAGAGGTTTAAAATTTGGTGCAATTATAGGTATTTTGTCGTAACATATTATTGTTAATGAAGTAAATGTAACGACCCGATCGGTCATTTTGAGCCTTTACGTTCTGCTAAGCTTTTAGAAGTCCTGAGTACCTTCAAATGATGTATTACGACTTGTGTGAATCGTCAGTTTTGGTTTTCAGGTGATTCGAAATTGATTTGGTAAAATAATTCTCAACTAGGAAGCTTTAAGTTAGAAGAGTTGACCAAATCTGAATTTTTTATATTTGATCTCGGATTGGAGTTTTTATGGCTCCGCTAGGTCCGGATGGTGATTTTGGACTTGGGCCTATGCCCAAATTTTCATTTGGACGTCTCTAAAAGGTTTTGGACCATTTGGCAAAAGTTGGCCATTTGAAAGTTTGGAATGTTCATAAGTTTGACCAAGAGTTGACTTTGATGATATCAGGTTTGGATTGTTGTTCCGGAAATTGAAATAGGTTTGTTATATCATTTAGAACTTGTGTACGAAATTTGAGGTCATCCCGAGTTGATTTGATATGGTTCGGCACGGGTTTTAGAAGTTGAAAGTTCAAAAGTTCATTAAGTTTGATTTGAGCTGCGATTCGTGGTTTTGATGTTATTATGTGTGATTTGAGGCCTCGAGTCTTTTAAAGCATATTAGTATAAGTGAACGCACCAAAATAATAATACATATGCCCTACCGTGGTGTGACGACCCGTCTAGTCGTCTCATGAGTTACCGCTCCGTTTTTCCCATTTCTGCTTCATTATGATTCATTATCCGTGTTTTACGTGATCGAGTTGAGTAGTTTGCGTTCGGAGTGGATTTGGTAAGAAACAAAACACTTAGTCTCTTTCAAGGAGGTTTAAACCGGAAAAGTCAACCGGATGTTGACTTTTGGGTTAGAGGGATCGGATGTGAGTTCCGACGGCTCAGTAAGTTTCGGGAGCTGATTTATGACCTAAGGGTGTGATCGGAATTGGTTTCGCAAGTCCCATATAGAACTAGGCTTGAATTGGTGAAGTTAGAATTTTGGCGATTTCCGGTTGTTAGGCGAGATTTTGATTCGAGGGTTAGAATGAAATTTTGAGAGTTGTTATAGCTTCGTATGGTGATTTCGGACTTAGGCGTACGTCCGGATTTGAAATTGGAAGTCCGTAGGACAATTCAACGCATTTTGGCGAATGTTGGAAAGTGGAAGATTTTTGGAAAGTTTGACCGAGGAGTTGACTTTTTGATATCGAGGTCGGAATCCAGTTCTGAAAATCTTCATAGGTTTTATGTCATTTATGACTTGTGTGCAAAATTTGAGGTCAATCAGACTCGATTTGATAGGTTTCGGCATCGAATGTAGAAGTTCGAATTTATTAGTTTCATTAGGCTTGAATCCACCGCGAATTTGGCGTTGAGGGGTTGTTTTGAGCATTCCGAAGGTTGGAACAAGTTTGGATAATGTTATGGGGTATGTTGGCGTGTTTTGGTTGAGGTTCCAGTGGCCTCGGGTGAGTTTGGGGTGGTTAAGCGGACCATTTCATCGTTGGAAAGGAAAATCTGCAGAAATGTAAGAAATGCTGTCCAAAATGCGGACAGCATGTCGATTATGCTACGCGAAATGCTATAGCAAAGTGTAACAGATTTCAATGTCAGAAATGCTATCCAAAATGGGGACAACATGTTGATTATGCTACGCGAAATGCTATAGCAAAGTGTAACAGATTTCAATGTCAGAAATGTTGTCCAAAATGCGGACAGCATGTTGATTATGCTACGCGAAATGCTATAGCATTTTCAACACCTGAAAGTTTTATTTTGTTCTGATTTTTGACCCACTATAAATAGAAATCAGTGCCCATTTTCCATGCACCCATTTTCGTTATCCACGAAGAGAAACACCTCCAAACACCATAAAATTACAACAAATCAACCTCAAAACTATATCCAAAGGAGATTTTCTTGGGTAAATTCTTAAAAGGAGTTTGGCCATCTTGAATATAGTTGGAGCCATAGAACTTGGATTGCGACTAATCTTGAAGGAATTTTTGGAAGATTTTCAAGGGAAACGTCGGGATAAGTGTTCCTAACTCAATCTTAGTCAAATTACCCAAATCTATTGCCATTCTAGTATGTAATTGGTGATTTAAGTTGGAGAAAATTGTGAAAAACCCTTAAGTTTAGATTTTAAGATCCAAACGATGTCGGAATTCGATAAATCTTGTATGATTGAACTCGTGGTAAGATAAGGAACCCGTTGAGGTAAAAAAATTACTGAATTTCGAAAAGTGGACCCAGGGCTCGGGTTTTGCTAATTTTGGAATTTCTTAGTATTTATTGATTGTTTTCGCGTGGGCTTTGTTACCCCTGCATATTGTGACATATTAGTTCTAATTTTGGATAGATTCGACGCGCGCGGAGGCCAATTCAAAGGGCAAAGGCGTCGCAGGCTAAGAATTTAGCCGGTTCGAGGTGAGTAGTGATTGTAAATGATGTTCTGAGGGTTTGAAACCCTGGATTGCACATCATAGTGCTATATTGAGGTGAGGCACGCCCTCGATAATGAGCATGGTGGGTCGTTTATTACTGGGGATTGTGACTTGGTCCGTCCCGATTGATGATTTTACTACATATTTGATTGAAACTTATTTGATATCATCATAATTTGGGCTGATTGCCATATTTGGGCTTCGTGCCGGTTATTTGAACCCTTCAGGGGTATTTATCACTATTTACTCACTAATTTGATTCATTACTTGAACACCGTCATATTGTTTTTCCACTGTTTTACAAACAGCCATTTTACGTAGTTTTTGAGATTTAAATGATATTTTAAATGATATAAATGGATCGGGTGGCACGCCGCCACGAGATATGATATAAATGGATCGGGTGGCACGCCGCCACGGGATCGGGTGGCACTACGCCACGAGATATGATATAGCGCTTGGGTCGTAAGGGGCCCCTCCCGGAGTCTGTACACCCCCAGTGAGCGCAGAGTACCCAGTGATGTTACAGTTGGTAACAATGGCAACTGGTAACTAAAGCTGGGGAGATGATTATGGAAATATAACTCAGTGATATTACAGTTGGTAACAATGGCAACTGGTAACTAGAGCTGGGGAGGTGATTATAAAAATATAACTCAGTGATGTTACAGTTGGTAATAATGACAACTGGTAACTAGAGCTGGGGAGATGATTATGGAAATATAACTCAGTGATGTTACAGTTGGTAACAATGGCAATTGGTAACTACAGCTGGGGAGATGATACTGTTTTTAAAGTGTTATTGCCCGAGGGGCGTGATTTTTTAAATGATACTGAGCCCAGGGATGTTACAGTTGGTAACAATGGCAACTGGTAACCAGAGCTGGGAAGTTTTGCTTGATTTCTCACTGATTTACTGTTTTCAAATAATGTTTTACTGTTTCATTATGCATTGCCTTGTTATTTACGTGTTTTTCTTACTTTCAGTCATTATCTATATGTACTACTCACTGAGTTGGAAGTACTCACGTTACTCCCTGCACCATGTGTGCAGATTCAGGCGTTATTGATTCCGCTCCGAGGCCTTGACTACGATTGTCAGAGCGGTGATTCAGAGACTACGGGGTAGCTGTTGGTATCCGCAGCCCCGTATCTCTTTTATCTTGTTGTTTCCACTTTTTCCAACTAATTTTTCCAGAGATATTGTAATAGTAATTTTGTTATTAGGATTTCATTAGTTGCTCATGACTTTGTGACACCCCGGGTTGGGCTATAGTCGGGATAGTTCACTATATTTTTCCGCAAATGACTTCTATTAAACTAAGTTCTGTTGTTCTCTTGTTAAATTAACTGCTTAAAATGAGTTATGGTTCGAATTGGCTGGCCTTGTCTTCACGAGAGGCACCATCACGACCGGGTTGAGATTTGGGTCGTGAAAGCTTGGTATCAGAGCCTAGGTTACATAGGTCTCACGAGTCATGAGCGGGTTTAGTAGAGTCTCGCAGATCGGTACGGAGACGTCTATATTTATCTTCGAGAGGCTGCAAAACCTTTTAAGAAAAACTTCATATTCTTGATATTCTTATCGTGCGGTTTGATTCTATTGAGGCTTATATCTTTATTTCCTTCCTACTCAATCTTATGCGGCGCGAAACGCTTGTTATCAATTGGGCGTCGAAGAATTGTAGTGGTGCTAGATGCGTGTTCGGGCAGGCTATTATCGTTGTCTTGTGGAAGGATGTTCTTATGTTCCAACTTAATATCTGTATCTTCTATGGTTTAGAGACCGTGCACGAATTGCTACGATGTCTATGCGTTGTTGTCATACAATGTTGGTGAAATGGTAGAGTGCTTATATATGGAACGCGGCAGTGAATGACTCGAAAGGAGGATTTCTCAGTGTATGATTTGGAGGTTCAGCATTTAATTCTAGCGAAGGAAAGGCAGTCAGACTATAGATGTCCATGTTTGGTTGATGAAGTAACAAGACTTGATATTTTCAAGCATGATGGAATTTTCAATATGATGCGGTGTCGTCGTCCTTGTTTGAACGCATTATGGTTCGTCAGTGTTACGGTCTTCTTGGATTTTTGCCTTCGGGCATGGTGCTGTGAAATGGTGCCTGAGGGGTGGTTTCCAGGAATAGCTGTGTGCAGCGATTCAAAATCGAATTAGTATTTCTAATGTGGATGGCTCGAGAAAGATGATCTTGAAGAGGCTTAGAGTCGGTAACATTTTATTGGTTTGGGTGCTACAGAGATGGATTTCGATTTGATGCAACACGTGAGCAGCGAAGTATGAGGAACGACATGGAAAGAAGTGTTTCGCGGTAGTTGAAGTACTAGCAGGCCAAGTATGAGAAGCAGAGGTTGAAAAGTTGCTTAAAGGAGATGGTTTAACCGAAATAAGAGTGACAGATTAGCATATGGATTCTGTGGTAAGATAGCCGCGTGCCTTGAGAAAGTGTAGAACGGTTTGGGAATATGATGGAAGGTGATTTGGCCTACGTATTTTATTTGGAGTGATGGTTGTCGTACGAAAAAAGATCGAATATGGCAGAAAGGAGTTTGTTTGAAATGAATAGGGGTGTGAAGATCTGATTATCGTTTCAGGTGCAATATGACTTGAGTTCGTAAAGTATTGTTGAACTTTCAGTTGATGCCAATAGGGAAGGAGCAAACTTATACAGCTGGTGGGCGAGCATGAGCTCAGGAGAATTTGCTGATTACGGGGTAGTTGTACCTAGTGCAGCATCGTTAGAAGATGTCGGTAAGGAATTCCACAGGTGGGTTATCTCCCGTGAGCAGGTTAGCGGTGGCGTGATGTTGATGAAGCTTCTGCGAGGTATATTACTTGCTACCCAGTAAGAGGTCGAGTGTGTGACTATGACTTGTGACCCAGGATGTTCATGAAAAGCTTAACAAAGACTTCGAGAAGTCTGTCGGGTTAATGGTGTGAGATCATGGTAATTGAGAAGGAGGAATCGTCGTGGCTCTACATTATGTGACAGTGGCTTAGAGCTAAGTGGGGGGAGCCCCACCGTTTACAATTGGATCGCGTGGTTGTCTGCTTGTGCGGTTTCTGGTTATCAGTACGTTGGCGGAGTATTTATGACTAAGGAAAGGAAATATTAGGGGTAATTCAGCAAAGAACTAGATGGGCATGTGCTATATTCGGCGTTATCGATGCATGTTCAGGTTTTTGGGAAGACTCAGAGCTTATGTTTTTGTGGACATGATGTACATGGAAAAGAGCACAGTCGGTTGCTTCTTCGAGAGGTTGTCATGTGCTAGTAGAGCGTTGGAGTTGGTTATCTTTGGGACTAGGTCAGAGTAATTGACTCTCGATAACAGTCCTAGTGGATTCAAGAATTAAAGTGCAGTGCCTAAGGATTTCGGGTCCGATGTGTGGTTAAGGATCGAGTCTTCACAGTGGATTGCGAACGAAACTTGGAATATTCTATGTTACCATCAGGTATACGGCGCAGCGGTATCATGTGTGGATCGGGTTGCATGTCGCAACAGTGTTATGTTGAGTACGGTCCCCTATATTTATTCCTGCGTATTTTGTTTCTCATCCTTTGAGAAGGGTTCGTAACATCTGTTTGACCGTTTTATTCATTACGCGGGCTAGATAATTCTTTTCCAGAGTTCGTTCCTCATTATGTGTCATGTTCAAATTGTAGCTTGTCGGCGCATTGATGGCGCCATATGATAGCTGAGGTCGGTGTTTGAGGCGGCTTATTGCGTGAGCAGCTTGCACCGAGTGAGACGAGATTATTGGAGCTGAAATCTATGCAATCAGATTTATATAAGGCACATTAAAAGGAAATATCATTATTCAGTTCAGAATGAGGTAATGGTTCTTGACAGGATGAGAGACTCCATGAATTATTGATTCGGTAGGTGGCTACGAGCTTCTACACGTCTCTTTGTTATGGCAGTATTGCGAGAATTGGAACAGGATTTATATGCATCATGCGATGTGTTGCGGGCACCAGATTCCTAAAATTTCAACTATTGTGGTCGGAGGAGGTTATTATGGGCAATCGACTTATATGGTGAGTTTGTGAATTTGCACTCTACTACTGTGTTTATCTCTGTTGGGAGATTTTGATGGTCTTAGCCATGTCTATCATTTTTGTTTTGTACACTATTACTCACTACAGTGGGTTTTGATGTAATTTTGGGATAACTGATTAGAGCTTTATGAATTATATGCCCTATCGGTATGGGAGTTCATCATGTGTCGTGATTTCGATTAAAGGAAATTACTTTTAAAGGAGAAATGGATAGATTTCGGTTGGCACAATGTGCATATTACTTGTGATTCAGAGTTGAGGACGAGATCCTCGCATTTTAATATGATGTGAAAAGCTTAACTGGGCTATGAGCCGCGGTGGAAGTTACATAAGGACGATATCCTTGTGACGAAAATTTATGTGTTTTAAATTCTCCCTGTGTGGAATTAAATTGGTACTCCATTCCTGTTAGGCTTAATTGATAATTCTTCTATGTATTTCTATGCACATTTAGCCATATTCGTGCTGTAATTTTTGAATTTTAGCCTACAAGGGGAGTGTCCAGGTGGCGTTAAATGTGACTCGTTAATTCAAGTAAATAATTATGAGGTCTTCATGCCTCGTGAATTACTATCAGAGTTGTGGAAATTTGAAACGAAGTTTTGGTTAAAATGAGGTAATTGACGATGCTGGGATTAATTATGAACAGCTATTAGGACCAGAGACGTGGTTATAGGCATAAATATGACGGGCGCGCAAGCACGAGTTTGCTACAGCCGGTTGAGACTAACATGCGGAGTTGAATTAATTGGGCTGTGATAAATTTGGCTTTGAAGTTTATAAATGTGGATAAAAGAACTAATCTTCAATTGAGAAGGCGTCGTCGGATCCATGTTAAAATTTACGGTGACGTAGAATCGCTCGCAAGTGTGTGTAATAAGACACTTAGAAATTTAATGTCCTTGGAATAGTCCTTAGCACGTTCGAGGACGAACGTTTGTTTAAGTGGGGGAGAATGTGACGACCCGGCTAGTCGTCTCATGAGTTACCGCTCCGTTTCTCCCATTTCTGCTTCATTATGCTTCGTTATCCGTGTTTTATGTGATCGAGTTAAGTAGTTTGCGTTCGGAGTGGATTTGGTAAGAAACAAAACACTTAGTCTCTTTCAAGGAGGTTTAAACCGGAAAAGTTAACCGGATGTTGACTTTTGGGTTAGAGGGCTCGGATATGAGTTCCGACAGCTCAGTAAGTTTCGGGAGGTGATTTATGACCTAGGGGATCGGAATTGGTTTCGCAAGTCCCGTATAGAACTAGGCTTGAATTGGTGAAGTTAGAATTTTGGCGATTTCCGGTTGTTAGGCAAGATTTTGATCCGAGGGTCGGAATGGAATTTCGAGAGTCATTTATGACTTGTGTGCAAAATTTGAGGTCAATCAGACTCGATTTGATAGGTTTCGGCATCGAATGTAGAAGTTGGAATTAATTAATTTCATTAGTCTTGATTTGATAGGCACCAAACTGTTTACCCGTAAAAACGGTACAATTGACTTTATATCGTGGTTTATAGAAATGTGGATTAAATTAATCCGATAAAATAAATTAAAGAATTAAAAAAGCAAATAAAATAAGAAAAATTGAAAAAAATACAAGGCTGAGCTTTAAAATGTTTCCACTGGTACAAGAATAAATGGAAAAGCTCAACAACATTTGTATAAAGCTTGAGAGAGAAAATACTAGTCTTTTGATATTAGTATTTCTTCCTCTCTTACGCAGAATGTAAGCCTCTATTTATACTAGAGTTATGAGGTGTATAATCTACCAATTGATTACCAATATTAATGTCACACTAAAAGGTAATAAAAAGGCAATAAAGAATATTAAACAGTAATAAAGACGGGAGGAATCTTGGGGTCTTCCGTAACGTTTCTACAATGGTTATATCTTGAGTTGCTTCTTATTCAGCCAGAGATTTGTATCCGGTGTCAGCATACTGGCCACAGATTTGTATTCGATGTGGATATAATTTAATCACTACTGATTGACACACGTTGCTTCCTAATTCACTCATCTTTTGAGACCGATTTTTACGGTACACAATATGTATAATTTGAAAAAATCACACATAACAAGATCATGTTTTTAGAAGGTCAAGAAAAGAGGGAAAGGAAAACTAAGACAAAAATCACAAATTCATGCAAATTTTCATTACCTTTTTTTTCAGATTATAAAGAAGAAGAAAATAATGAAAGCATTAAAACCAAAGTTACCAATATTATATATATATATATATATATATATATATATAAAAATTTAAAAATATTCACACATAACGAGATCATATTTTTTATTTTTTTCTTCTTTAGATGTTTTTATGAAAAAAATAGAATGTTTTAAAACTTGAAGTCTAATTCATTTGGATGACTAAAAAGAATATTTAGAACATTTCTATATATATTAGAAGAAAGGGAGCCTTGGTGCAACAATAGAGTTGTTTAGGTCACGGGTTCAAACAGTAGAATCATCCACTAATCCTTGTATTAGGGGTACACTACTTATATCATACCTCAAGGCGTCTCTTCCTCGGACCATGCATGAACGCAGAATACTTTATACATCGGCTATACTTTTCTGTTATTATTAAGATATTTGAAAAAGCAAAATCCAATCCACGGGAGAGGTGCGGATAAGTTAACTACTTAACTAAAAAAGTGAGACCTACAAATTACATGTGTCAATCAATAAACGCATAGCATATGAGGTGTCATCTTTGTTGGTGCAATTAAGGATCACACATTGAAGAAGGCGTTTAATACATTTTTTGATCAAGTAGAGGTTTAAAATTTGGTGCAATTATAGGTATTTTGTCGTAACATACTATTGTTAATGAAGTAAATGTAACGACCCGATCGGTCATTTTGAGCCTTTACGTTCTGTTAAGCTTTTAGAAGTCTTGAGTACCTTCTTATGATGTATTATGACTTGTGTGAATCGTCAGCTTTGGTTTTCAGGTGATCCGAGATTGATTTGGTATAATGATTTTCAACTAGGAAGCTTTAAGTTAGAAGAGTTGACCAAATCTGAATTTTATATATTTGACCTCGGATTGGAGTTTTTATGGTTCCTCTAGGTCCGGATGGTGATTTTGGACTTGGGCCTATGCCCATATTTGCATTTGGACGTCTCTAAAAGGTTTCGGTGCATTTGGCGAACATTGGCCCTTTGAAAGTTTGGGATGTTCATAAGTTTGACCAAGAGTTGACTTTGATCATATCGGGTTCAGATTGTTGTTCCGGAAATTGAAATAGGTTTGTTATATCATTTAGAACTTGTGTACGACATTTGAGGTCATTCCGAGTTGATTTGATATGGTTCGGCACGGGGTTTTGGAAGTTGAAAGTTCAAAAGTTCATTAAGTTTGATTTGAGCTGCGATTCTTGGTTTTGATGTTATTATGTGTGATTTGAGGCCTCGAGTAGATCCGTGTTATATTTTGGGACTTGTTGGTGTATACGGACGAGATCCCAAGGGACTCGGATGAGATTCAGACGTGGTTCGGATAGTTTTGGATCATTTTGGCTATGATGGTTTTGCAGGGGTTCTGTTATGCCTGCACTTGCGGAGCTATAGGCGCAGGTGCGGAGCCGCAGAAGCGGCACAAGAGGCGTAACAGCGGAAGTTGTGGCCTGGGAGCATAGTCCACAAATGCGGAGTTTGACGGCAGGAGCGGTAGCACAGATGCGCTAGGGGGTTCGCATCTGCAATTCAGTGGAGCCTGGGAGAGTGCGCAGGTGCGATAGTTGTGCCGCATCTGCGGGCTCGCGAAGTATTATCTGCATATGCTATTCTATCTGGGATCAGTGGTTCTCGCAGAAGCGTAATTGGCATGGAAAAAGCGGTGGTCGCAGGTGTAACAGTGTGACCGCATATGAGGAAATGCCTAGGCAGAAGCTATATATCGAGGGCTCGATTATTTTATTCACATTTTGACATTTGGAGCTCGATTTTGGGCGATTTTGGAAGAGATTTTCACTACATGGATTGTGGTAAATATTTTCTACTTGATTTTGATTACATTTCATGAGTCTATCTTTGATTTTGACATTTGGATTATGAATTTGAAAGAGAAATTGGGGGTTTTTTGTCTAAACTTTCCTAAATTGAATTTTTGAGTTTTGAACATCGATTCGGAGTCGGATTTGAGTGAAATTAGTATGGTTGGACTCATATTCGAATGGATTGTCAGGTTTTGCAAGTTTTGTCTGGTTCCGAGGTGCGGGACCGGGTTTGATTTTTTGGTTGACTTTGGGCTTTGATTAAAGATTCAACCTTTATCGATATGGTGTATTTTTTTTGGCATTATTTGATATTTTTGAGTTGCTTTTGGCTAGTTTCAAGCCGTTCTAGGGTTAATTTGTGCAGGATAGAGTTTCTAGAGTGTCGTTTGGCTTGCTCAATAGTTGATTGGCTTGTTCGAGGTAAGTAACATATCTAAACTTAGACTTGAGGGTAAATATCTCTGAGAACTATGATATTTGAGTTGGATTGGGGATGACCCACGTGCTAGGTAACGGGCGCAGGTGCGTACATCGAGGTATTCATGATCCGGGTAGTTTGCAGGGTATTATATGCCTTGTTTTGCTATCATTTTCTTTGATTTCATGTTTTTTCTATTTATATGACTACGTGGGATATTATTCATGTTAGAAATCATGTCCAGGCCACCTGCTTAATTGTTTGAGATATGATAGGGTTATTTTCCCCACGTTGATTTATTTGTCTTAGCTGTAGTCATATTGTACTGTCACGATAGTTACATCCACATGTTATATATCTGTCTCTGAGCACTTTTGATGTGATGTCTCTCATGTTACCGGTGTCTTTGCACGGGACATAAGTTTGGACTGTAATTGAGGCATATGATGATATGTTGTGTTATATTTCTGTGAGATGTTTGCATATTGTGACTTGAACGGATTGATGATTGATGTGGGCCATAGAGTCGTATTTATATTGACATTTGGACCGGGTTGCACGCTGCAACGGTTATATTAATATTGAGGTGACGTGTATGTCAAGCCCCATATTGGGCTAAGCTGTACTGATTTGAGGATACGCGGGCACCAAGCCCTACCACTTTGGCTAAGTGTTTATGATTAGCGCTTGGGTAGGATCCGCCCCTCCGAAGTCTGACATGCCAGCACTGAGTGCAGGCACAGTATTTCATATACGTGCTTTAATGATGGACAGTTATGTTAGACACTCGTACAGTGCTAAGTGTGATTATTTTGATGGATCCATGGTTGTTGTTGGGGCATTTGAGCCAGGCACCTGAAGTGTGCTAAAATTGTGTGTACTTAAGGAGTTCATTGTGAAATTGAGTTCTGACATGTTTATTTGACATGTAGGCATAGAGATGTACATTCCTCATGCTAGACAATGACATGACATTTGATTACTTGGCATGTAGGCATAGAGATGCATTTTTCTCATGTTAGACGGTAATGTGACATTTATGATTTGACATGTAAGTGTAGAGATGTAAATATTCCTCAAGCTAGACGATATTTGACAATTGATGACTTGACATGTATATTGACATATATGCATAGAGATGTACTTTCCTCATGCTAATTGGAAACAAAAATACTTATCTGATGTTGTGAATTGAGAATACAGTTCTTTTGATGAATTCATGTTTAGTTGTTTCTCAATGGTGAGATTTGGAATTTATTATTTTACTTGAAAAGCATGCCTAATTTCCCGTAACTGTGATCTAGTTGAGCATTTATCTCCTAAGTCATATACTTTTACTGGCTTCACTATACTATTATGAACAATTGGCTATTGATGTTGGTCATTGATTTTCTTCCGAGCTCATCACTGCTTTCAACCTAAGGTTAGGTTTGTTATTGAGTACATGGGGTCGGTTATACTCATATACTTCTGCACCTTGCGTGCAGATTTTGGAGCTGATGTTGCTGTGTATCGCAGGAGCTGACATTGAAGATGCACCTGTGTTCCGGTTATAGCTGCATCTTATTCTTGGTAGCTTTAAATTTATAAATTTGTTTATGTATATTTCGAAAAGATGATGTATTTATTTCGTACTGCCTTTATAAATTTTAAATCTTAAAAGCTCATGACTTGTACTACCAATCCTTGGGATTTTATATATAAGCTCAGTTATTTTATTTATTGATTGTTGTTATCCTTTTGAGTTGTGTTGTCTATCCTTTGGCCTACCTAGCAGGTTGAGTTAGGTGTCATCACAACTAGATGAATTTTGGGTCGTGACAGTAAATGAAGGACCTGTTTGTCCATAGATATTTTTTTCTTTTTTCAATTTTTTTTTTCAAAAACGTATTTGTCTGTGAAATTTTGCAAATTTTTAGAAATTTTTAAACCAAAAAGTGGTTTTGACTACTTTTTCAAAATTATCAGAAATTTTGGTTTTTTCACTCACAAAATTGTAACATTATTTCAAGTGAAATGTATATCCGTACATAATTTCAAATTTAAAATACTATTTTTCAACTTAACTCCAATACTATTTTTTTTCATAAATTACAATTTTTACCTACAAAAAGATTCGGGCTTTTTTCCTCGCGCATTGCTTCACACTGTAAACATCGTTTACATCATGAGAGAGCAAAAGATGATATTAATACCACTTCAAACTAGTTTAGGAGATAATGTGATCCCCACAAAATTATACTATATAGTTGAAAAAATAAAAATAGTTGAAGGGTCCTTAATTGTTTAACCCTGAAATGCCTTACAGAACTTATTTTAATCGTGTGAGCCACATTATCAATTTTCTCCATTTTATATACTTGGACAGACCATTCATCATGAATTCATAAAACGGAAAATGGTTATATTTATACCTCTACTTTAAAACAATGTTTAAATGTACCCCATTTTAAGTGTTCAACTGTATGCCCCTCCGTTAACAGTTTGCACGAATGGTGACCCAAACCTAGCAATTAAAGGAACACGTGGAGAGCTAATATGCGATTGAACGTACCCGGTCCTTTTATCCTTGCCCCTCCTAAATAACTCTAGACCCGATTTTACATCCCAAATCAAAATGCAACGTGTTGTCGACGAAGAAAAAAACATGTTGGCCGCCTCTGTGATTCCTTTTGCGACTTAGGGTTCTATTGGTGCAAATGTTGGATTTTTCTTCAATAAATTATGGGCTTGTGTTGATTATAAGTAACAGTTGGTTGAACTAGCTATGTTGGCTCATATCAGCTGAAATGTGCAGTTTAACTGCATTTTTTTGTTACTCTGCAGCTGAAATGTGCTTATTATGCAAGTTTCTAGTGCTGAAACTGCAGATTTTTCCTGCTGAATATTTAATTTTTTTGTGCTGATTCTGCAGACTTTTGATGTTGAAACTGTGCAGTGTTAGAACAGAAGTTTGGTGCTTGTTGTGTCTAGTGTTACTGTAGTTTTTTTGTGCTGGAAATGTGCAGTTCTACTTAAGCCTGTATTGTGGTCCGGGCCCGGGCCTAAATAGGCCAAACGGGCTTGGGCTGAGGCGGTCCCGGGCCTAACGGGCCAAATGAGCGGAACCGGCCCACCGCGGTCCTAAGCCCACATGGTTCCGGGCTAAATGGGTCGGGCCCACGGGCCTAAACAGGCTTTTCGTTCCGGACTATTTTTTTTTATCTAGGGAAATTTTTTGTAAACTATGTATGTATATACTAATATAAATTTCTTATATATATCTATATAAATATATATATATATATATATATTGCCTTACATAAGTGTTGTATATATTGTATATATATATATATTGTATATATAATATATATATATATTGCCTTATATATATGTGTACCTCGCCTGCTAACCCTTTAACAACGCCATTCCTTGGCTTAAAATTGGGTCTTGCGGTGGTCATCGGTTATGCTGCCATAACCAGAGCTTACTTTCTAACTCAGAACTGCCTGGGTTTAAACCTTTAACCTAAGCAACATCGGAATAGATATAGTAATCAAATTAATACTAAAGCATGCTTCAAGAATAGTTCAAGAATCCTAAGTTTAACACCAATACTTAACCTATCATTTAGGCTAAATCTGTAAACAAGAAATTAAAATTAAAATACAGAAAAATAAAAATACCTGAGACCGTTAAAGTTGTAACCAAGTGCTTATTTTTATTGATAAACTGATTACAAAGGATTTTTTTACAAGTGGGATATTAAAGAGAGAGAGAATCTAAAGAAAAGCTCCCCTTCTACTAAAACCTGAGGATCCTTATATAATGGATCATCTAAACAAAAGCCAAAAAATTGAAATGGCCGACAACATAATTTACAAAAGTAGCTGAAAAAGAAAAGTAGATTCTACTTTATAAAAGTAGATTTGATCCGCAACATTATATAATGGTGGGGCCATCTGCTTTATAAAGTTGATTTGTTTTACCTCAATAATGTTTGAGTGGGGCCTTCAATTATCTTCCACCGATTCCTTTGCCTTTGTCATTTTTTGACGAGGAAGATTCTTCCGCATTTTCTTTCATTTTCTTCAAGAATTCTTCCAATTCTTAAATATAAACTTGCTCAGTATTTTCTTCTTCCTGGGATTCTTCCACTATGCAAACATCTTCATTAGTGGTATTGCCAATGGATGCTATTGATATATCATCCAACATCTCTGTATCAAAATTTTTTGCAAAATCTTTTGTGACTTCTGCAAGATAGGAAGCTATAAGCTCTTTTTTGGATACTGCACCTTTCTTCATTTGCAATTTCCTGCTAATATGTGTGAAAGGGATGAATTCTTCTTCAGTATTACTGACTTTCTCCTGCCCATGCATGTGGCCTTCTTTAGTTATTTGGAGAAACTTACTCCAAAACTTGGTATAACAAATTCTGTTTAAACAGGGAAATCCCCTACTTGTTTGACTGACTTCTATATCCCATTTCATAATTCATGGGATTGAGAATTCTATATAGAAATACATCAGGGCCATACCTTCAAAGAATATATTATCTTTCTGCAAAGCTATTAATTTGGGAGATATTTCTACCCATTGAGTATATAAATTTGTTAGCATTTCTAGCAATATTTCTATTTATGGACCGTATAACATCCACCAATCACAAAACCAATTTGGGAGGTTCTGCTCAAATACATTTGGGCAGATTTTAATGAACCAAGAATGTTTTCTATTAGCATTCTCGTATAAAAAAGTCTTATGAAGACTCTGGATATAATCCCAATAATTGAATTTGACGGGTATCTTTTGATCTGGATGGATATAATCCATCTCTTTCAATGTGCTAATACCCCATTCTTCAGCAGGAATAATCTTTTTGATTATCATTTTTGAAAAGTTATAAACTTTTCTTGTGGTAGAGAGATAAAAATGCTGAATTTCAGCTGAACCAGTTGCTATTAGAACCATTTCATAGTTCATTCTATATTTATAAGTAGTAGATGCATATGATGCCGTATCTAAATACCTGGTCATTATTTGCCAGGGATTATCCTTCCATCTAAGGTCGGATTGTTCCAAAAGAATTATCAATTCTTTATTGGGGCTTTGACTATAAACTTCATTCCCTTCATGGCATTCTTCCGTTAAGGCTGTAGAATATGAAGGTGGGTTATTACCCGTATTTTGTTTAGATTTTATAAATTCCATGAACTCCTTATACATGGGGTGGTCAGTATTAACTCCTGAGCATGAGATTTCTGCAATATTAGTAGATATTAATTTCTGGTTGCTAATTTGGGCGAGGATATTACCTCTGCCTCTTTCTGTTCCTCTTCCCCTACCCCGGGGGAGTGTATATTGAGGTCTCATCTGAAAAAATTAAAACATAAAGAATATGAATTCAAATATTCTCTAGTAAGAAAATCAGGGAGATTATTATCATTACCCCAGAATAAAACTGCACAAGATATTCCTATTTATCACTCGGACATATCTGTTTCAAAATTCCACCATAGCCTATATCAGAAGCGTCGGTTTCAACTACCTTATCCCAATTTGGATTAGCAAGAGTTAGACAAGGAAGGTTATTAACCTTTTGTTTAATAATTTTAACAGCATTAGTATAACTATCAGTCCAAGGTTTTGGATTCTTTTTGAGTCTTTCATAAAGAATAGCAGTATCCTTGGCTAAATCCTTTATAAAAGGAGAGATATAATTAATACTGCCCAAAAGTCTTTGCAATTGAGTTTTGTCAGTTATAACATCAGGAAATTTTGAAGCAAATTCAATACTACGATTAATAGGGATTATTTTCCCCTTTTCAATATTATGACCTAAAAATCTAACATTAGTTTGGAAAAGATTCATTTTTGGTTAAGAAATAACTAGACCATTTTGTTCCTAAATATTTCTAGGTATCGAAAATGACTTTCAATATTTTTTGAAAATACTAAAATATCATCTATAAAAACAATTATAAAATTAGTATAGGAAATAAAAAATATCATCCATAATCTTCTGAAATTCAGAAGGAAGCCAAAAGGCATAACATTCCACTCATATTGTCCCATTGGAACATTAAAAGCAGTTTTATATCTATCTGATTCAGATATTTGAATCTGCCAATAGCCTGATTTTAAATCAAACTTTGAGAATATAATCGCATTATGGAGTCTATCTAATAAATCCTTTTCATTAGGAATAGGATATCGGATCCATTTTAGTGTCTTATTAAGGGGCTTATAATTTATAACCAGCCTAGGAATACCACGTTCCTGTTCTGCATGTTTATTAACATAGAAGACAGTGCAAGACCATTTGGATTTTGAAGGTTTTATTAAACCTTTCTCTATTAGAGAACCAATTTCTTTTTTACATAATTCCAAATATTCGGAATTCATTTGGCATGGCCTGGCTTTAGTTGGGATATTATCCTCTGAAAAGCCTTCTTCATAAGGAAGACTTACTATATGACGTTTCCTACTCCAAAATTGATTTGGATGGTCTCCACATATCTGTAAAGAAAACTGATTCTTTATTGAATCAATTTTTTCTATTAATTTAGGAGCCTGTAAATCTTGCTCAATAGTAAGACTGCAAATTTCATTTTTGAGAAAATCAATCTGCTTATTTTTTGCAGTAATATTAGTAGAAATAATTTCATTTAAAAATCTTTGAATTGGTTGAGTTATAAACTCAAAAGTAATAGGCTTACTTTTGTAAGTACCTGTAAAACTATTAGCATCCCAATTAGTAAAAGGCATGATTTTATGAAAAAATGGTACACCTAATATAATATCCTGGTGAATATCTTTTATTAAAACAAAATTTTCAGGGATGCAAATATTATCTTTACAAATAAAAGCTTTGGGTAATTTATAAGTAATACCCATATGCTAACCACTAGCATTTTTTAATCTATGAATAGTTGTATGAAAATATCTAGAAGGTATAATTCCTTCTTTTATGCAATTTAAATCTTCACCACTATCAAACAATGCAACAAACTCTTTTTTGAAGTTATAATCAATTAAAAGAGTTACCTTTATTAAAAACTTCTGCGTAGTAAAGAACTGTAATTTTTGCAAAAATTCATTGTCAGGTAAATTCACAATTCCCAAGAAATCATCTTTTTCCCTTGTATTAGAGGTACTAGGACCAATGTCTAATTCAGTGATATTAGTACTGAATTCTAGATTTGTAGTCATTTGAGGATTTTTTAATTTAATAATCCTATTATCTAAGGCTATATTAGAAGCCGTTAGATTCGAAACTTCAACCTTGAGATTATTAATCTCATCCCTTAAATCCTGGACCGTAGTAGGTCTGTCTATGGCCTGGGATTTTTCTCTTAAAATCCTCTTTACATCTGCCATAGTATAGGGTCCTTTCTGAGAGGGAAGTTCCTCTAATTTTGAACATTTAATACTATCATTCTTGGTATGATCTATTTTATCTATAATCTGGGACCTTAACTCAGGGTCCTTAATGACTTTAAGGAGTTCTACCAAATTATCATTGGTAAGGACATTAATATCTAAATCCTAAAACTGCGAATAAATATTATAAAATTCATCTTCTGTGTCGTTATTACAACACTGACCTTGCTTACAAGGTTCACAATCTGTTTCTGAAGAAGAATAGTATTCTTCATTCTGCAACACCTTCAAATCTTCATCAGTTGAAGATTCCGTGTCACTGCATTCTGGAGATGAATTTAAAAGGATCTTATATAAAGAATCTTTAATGCTATCATCTAAATCAAGATTCTTAATCTTATCCTTGACCTTACAATCTTTGGCATAATGCCCTACTTTTTCACACTTATAACAAGCATTGGGCTTAGTGGATTTGATAAAATCCTTTCTCTTCTTATAACTAGACATTCTTCTCGCCGTCTTCTCCTTCCTTTTTTCGGGATTGACTTTCCTCTTTCTCTTATACCTATAACGTTCTGTCTGATCTTTCCTCTTCTTATGAGGTTTCCTAACCTTAGGAATGTCTATGGCAAATTGCTCACAGAACTCACCTAATTGTTGTCTTTCATTAAGACGGTGTTTCTTAATCTCTTGGTTTAGCTTAATCTCATTACAAAGGGCTAAACCTTCCTGTGTGCATACACTGATCAACTTACCATAAGTATATCTATTATAATCTATACTCATAGCAGTACCTCTAAGGTTCTTCCTAACTCTTTCTGCGAATAACGTAGGAAGTCCATCTATGAACTTAGATTTCCAGTGAGTGCTATTACACCCTGGTAATTCCATCACTCTAGAAAGGAATACATCCTTATACCATCTAAATTCTGTAAGCGTATGACGCCTTAAATTTTGGAGCATAGTTCTAATGGTCTCACTATTAAAATGTTCTATAATATTCAGAACTAGTGTATAAACTGCATTCTGCACATTCTGACCATTTTCTAATTTAACAGCACCCATAATTTCTGCTCGTTGTTCATTGGTCAAATAATTATCCCACCAGCCTTTTAATTGGCCAGTAAATCCTGCTACTATCATATCTGCAATAGTTTTTTCAGAATTCTGGTTCACCTTACAGATAGTACTGTACATAAGGATTCTATGAATGTGAGTATAAATTTGGCTATCAGTAAAGCCATCTATGTTATATTCATAGATTTCTGTGCCACTATAACTATGTGCGAAGACGGGGGGTTCTTCTATAAGAACATCCTGCGGCGTAGGCCTATGATAATAAAACCTTTTTTGAATAGGTTTCTGGGCATATTTCTCAGAAATTTTATTAATCTCATCACTTAGTTTTATTCTCCTCTCGTCTCCAGACAATCCTTCTAATTCTACAGGACTAATCTTGAAGTTTTCAAACTTCTTATTAAGAAGTATTTCTAAGTCATCTAGACTTTTCAATTTAAAGTCTTTGACTTTAGGAGGTGGTCGAATACTGGCAGTAGCAATATGCTCCTTGCCTTTTGTAGTATTCTTTTCATTAATTTTTTGGACTTCTGCTATAAGCTTATCCATTCTATCACTGAGAGAAGCAATTTGTTCACCCAGAATACTCACATAAATATTAGTATAATTATTCTGATTCAGCATGGTATTCAAATTTCTGGCAGTAATGGTGCCAGTATTATCATCAAACAATTTGGAAAAAGCAGTATAATAAATTACTTTGTCTTTCTCCCCCATTTGAAAAGATGGTTGAGGAGGGAATACAGACTTAGTAATTTCACCATTACTGAGCTTATAATCTCGTTCTAACATGGAAATATAACCATCAATATATTTAGATATAAACCATGGCACAAAGGCTATAATCTTGTTATATCTACTGATATCATTATAAAAATCATCTTGAAATTTTTTATTAGTTTATCATCAAAATTATTAAAAAACCAATTTCTAAAAAGTTCTCATCTGGGTTTTTTAAATTCTGCCTGTATCAATTTTCTTGCCGGTGAACCCGGACTAAAATCTATTTGATGTCTACTATCCATGTAAACCATTTGAAAAATCCATTTCTGATTCGGTCGGGTCTGGTATAGCACTAGCAATGTTATCCGTGCTAATTTTTATAACATCAGTTCTATCATGTTCTCTAATCTATGAAGTAGAAGCTCTTGAGGGAAAATCTACCTTATAATCCACAGGTGAAATATAAGAAGAATTAGATCTAGTTAATCTAGATGAATAACTGATATTATCAATCTGATCTGGTTCATTGAACCTGATTTTAACAGTTCCATCAGAAGTTTGTTCAACTTCTGTTATCTCACTGTTAACATTATTTCGAGGAGCTATTGCCTTTTCAATGACCCATTCTTTGGGAAAATTTGTTTCATCCCACTTAATATGTCTTCTAGTAATCACTTTAGATTTACCAAAATTAGTTTCTATCAAAATAGTTTCATTTTTGAAATCCATAATTTTGCACATAGGATTCAAAGTATATAAGGGCTTATAATAAATTCTATAACAAATACATATAACTTCAGTACCAGGCAAATAATCAGAACCATGGAGTTTAATGCTTAATATTAAAGCATTCAAAGAGTTTTTATCACTCAAAGAAATTTACAAATTAGGATAAGCATTAAAATAAACAGGGCCATAAGCCAAACTGGTTTGTACTGTCCCTATTAGAGATTTCTTCTATTTTTGGTTTCTACCATCTTTGAGAGCTGCTATAAAGCTTTCAGGTAAGCCTCTTAAAGTAAGTGGCTTAAATGCAACTTGTATTAAACCAATATGCAAAAATTTATGAGATTCTCTATAAGGTGTTAAATCATTTTCAGATAATAATCTAAAGGTAGCATGATCATTGTCTACCGTGATAGTTTCTTCAGTAGTTTTAACTACTTGTTTTAAACCTAATCTTTTAAAGGTTCCTAACTGGTATATAACCTTAGGTTGGATTTTAGGGATCGTCCACTTATTAAGCAGATCTAACTGCTGTGGCATATCATACTCTTCTTTTCCACTGTTTTTAACAGTAGACTGCTTCTTAATGATATTCATTAGAAAAATAGTGTTAAACTTAGTTTTCTATCCCTATTCTTTCACATGGCTCTGATACCAACGGGACTATAGGATCGCTTCGACGTAGCTACAGGAAGGATTACTAAGGAATCAACCCTGTCAAAATTCTAAGACAGCCAGTAAACTCTAAACCATGACCTCGCCTGCTAACCCTTTAACAACGCTATTCCTTGGCTTAAAATTGGGTCTTGCGGTGGCCACCGGTTATGCTGCCATAACCAGAGCTTACAATCTAACTCAGAAGTGCCTGAGTTTAAACCTTTAACCTAAGCAACATCGGAATAGATACAGTAATCAAATTAATACTAAATCATGCTTCAAGAATAGTTCAAGAATCCTAAGTTTAACACTAATATTTAGCCTATCATTTAGGCTAAATCTGTAAAGAAGAAATTAAAATTAAAATACAGAAAAATAAAATTTCAAATTAATACTAAAGCATGCTTCAAGAATAGTTCAAGAATCCTAAGTTTAACACTAATATTTAGCCTATCATTTAGGCTAAATCTGTAAACAAGAAATTAAAATTAATATACAGAAAAATAAAAATACCTGAGACCGCTAAAGTTGTAACCAAGTGGTTATTTTTATTGATAAACTGATTACAAAGGGTTTTTTTTACAAGTGGGATACTAAAGAGAGAGAGAGAGAATCTAAAGAAAAGCTCCCCTTCTACTAAAACCTGAGGATCCTTATATAATGGATCATCTAAACAAAAGCCAAAAAATTGAAATGGCCGACAACATAATTTACAAAAGTAGCTGAAAATAAAAGTAGATTCTACTTTATAAAAGTATATTTGATTCCCAACATTATATAATGGTGGGGCCTTCTGCTTTATAAAGCTGATTTGTTTTACCCCAATAATGTTTGAGTGGGGCCTTCAATTATCTTCCACCGATTCCTTTGCCTTTGTCATTTTTTGACGAGGAAGATTCTTCCGCATTTTCTTTCATTTTCTTTAAGAATTCTTCCAACTCTTAAATATTAACTTGCTCAGTATTTTCTTCTTCTTGGGATTCTTCCACTATGCAAACATCTTCATTAGTGGTATTGCCAATGGATGCCATTGATATATCATCTGACATCTCTGTATCAAAATTTTTTGCAAAATCTTTTGTGACTTCTGCAAGATAGGAAGCTATAAGCTCTTTTTTGGAATATTGCACCTTTCTTCATTTGCAATTTCCTGCTAATATGTGTGAAAGGGCTGAATTCTTCTTCAGTATTACTGACTTTCTGAGTAGTATATCTTTCTATTATTTTGTGAATATTATCCACTGTCTCCTGCTCATGCATGTGGCCATCTTTAGTTATTTGGAGAAATTTACTCCAAAACTTGGTATAACAAATTCTGTTTAAACAGGGAAATCCGCTACTTGTTTGACTGACTTCTATATCCCATTTCATAATCCATGGGATTGAGAATTCTATAAAGAAATACATCAGGGCCATACCTTCAAAGAATGTATTATCTTTCTGCAAAGCTATTAATCTGGGATATATTTCTACCCATTGAGTATATAAATTTCTTAGCTTCTGGCAATATTTCTATTGATGGACCGTATAACGTCCACCAATCACAAAACCAATTTGGGAGGTTCTGCTCAAATACATTTGGGCAGATTTTAATGAACCAAGAATGTTTTCTATTAGCATTATCGTATAAAAAAGTCTTATGAAGACTCTGGATATAATCCCAATAATTGAATTTGATGGGTATCTTTTGATCTGGATGGATGTAATCCATCTCTTTCAATGTGCTAATACCCCATTCTTCAGCAGGAAAATCTTTTTGATTATCATTTTTGAAAAGTTATAAACTTTTCTTGTGGTAGAGAGATAAAAATGCTGAATTTCAGCTGAACCAGTTGCTATTAGAACCATTTCATAGTTCATTATATATTTATAAGTAGTAGATGCATATGATGCCGTATCTAAATACCTGGTCATTATTTGCCAGGGATTATCCTTCCATCTAAGGTCGGATTGTTCCAAAAGAATTATCAATTCTTTATGGGGGCTTTGACTATAAACTTCATCCCCTTCATGGCCTTCTTCCGTTAAGGCTGTAGAATATGAAGGTGGGTTATTGCTCGTGTTTTGTTTGGATTTTATAAATTACATGAACTCCTTATACATGGGGTGGTCAGTATTAACTCCTGAGCATGAGCTTTCTGCAATATTAGCAAATATTAATTTTTGGTTGCCAATTTGGGCGAGGATATTACCTCTGCCTCTTCCTGTTCCTCTTCCCCTACCCCGGGGGGTGTATATTGAGGTCTCATCTAAAAAAATTAAAACATAAAGAATATGAATTCAAATATTCTCTAGTAAGAAAATCAGGGAGATTATTATCACTACCCTTTTTGTATATAATCTCAAAGTCGAAAGGAGCCAATAATGCCTGCCATCTTGCAAACATTGTTTTGAAACATCATGCTTAAAATCTTTATTAAAGATGAATCTAGAAGCATGACAATCAGTTTTTATTAAAATCTTTTGCTTGTATAAATTAGTCTGAAACTTTAAAACACATTTAACTATAGCTAAGATTTCTTTAGCTACTGTTGCATAGTTTTTCTGAGAATTATTCCATTTCCCAGAATAAAATTGCGCAAGATATTCCTGTTTATCACTCGGACATATCTGTTTCAAAATTCCACCATAGCCTATATCAGAGGCATCGGTTTCAACTACCTTATTCCAATTTGGATTAGCAAGAGTTAGACAAGGAAGGTTATTAACCTTTTGTTTAATAATTTTAACAGCATTAGTATGACTATCAGTCCAAGGTTTTGGATTCTTTTTGAGTCTTTCATAAAGAATAGTAGTATCCTTGGCTAAATCCTTTATAAAAGGAGAGATATAATTAAGACTGCCCAAAAATCTTTGCAATTGAGTTTTGTTAGTTATAACATCAGGAAATTTTGAAGCAAATTCAATACTACGATTAATAGGGATTATTTTCCCCTTTTCAATATTATGACCTAAAAATCTAACATTAGTTTGGAAAAGATTCATTTTTGGTTTAGAAATGACTAGAACATTTTGTATAATGATTTTCCTAAATATTTCTAGGTGTCGAAAATGACTTTCAATATTTTTTGAAAATACTAAAATATCATCTATAAAAACAATTATAATATTAGTATAGGAAATAAAAATATCATCCATAATCTTCTGAAATTCAGAAGGAGCATTTTTCAAGCCAAAAGGCATAACATTCCACTCATATTGTCCCATTGGAACATTAAAAGCAGTTTTATATCTATCTGATTCAGATATTTGAATCTGCCAATAGCCTGATTTTAAATCAAACTTTGAGAATATAATCGCATCATGGAGTCTATCAAATAAATCCTTTTTATTAGGAATAGGATATCGGATCCATTTTAGTGCCTTATTAAGGGTCTTATAATTTATAACCAGCCTAGGAATACCATGTTCCTGTTAGGCTTACTTTTGTAAGTACCTGTAAAACTATTAGCATGTATTAGATATATATATATATATANGTACTCTCTTGATGAGGTCTATCACAAGCGGACTACCGCCGGCACTAATCAGATCCTGTCTAATATATATATATATATAAAATTTATATGTATTAGATATATATATATATAGTGCGTTATATATATGTGTATATATATATAGTTTATATGTATTAGATATATAATATATATATATTATATCATATTTCAACACAAAATAAACTGCAAGAAATATTCAAGGGAATGTCTTATAATTTTTATTATTATGACATTAACAAAAACTAGCAATATCTTTCTTAGTCTTCCTTCCCCCAATGGAATGAGCACAACAAGGTACTAATACCACCATTAAAAGGAAAAAAAATTAAGGAAGATGTGCCAAAATACAAGTTACATAATAAAGTAAACAATTATCTTTCTTAGTCTTCCTCCCCCCAATGGAATGAGCACAACAAGGTACTAATACCACCATTAAAAGGAAAAAAAACTAAGGAAGATGTGCCAAAATACAAGTTACATATTTGTCTATGTATTATCTCTAACAAATCTCATAAATCCTTTAAGGTCTGGAGGAATTTCCGTTGGTGGTGATGGAAAAGAAGCTTGTTCATCACCGCTTCCGCGTGAAGCAGCATCCTGTGCAAGTTCCGCTAGCATTTCTTCATAAGCTCCGTCTATCTCCGGTTGTGATTCTGCAAGTCCAAAATTTCTTCTTTCCGAACAGATCCAATCTCTGAAGAGTACTAATTTTCCAAGCTCTCCCTCATAGACGTTCTATGATCACCGATTTGAAGTCTCGCTTGACTGAAAGCGCTCTCCGATGCCACTGTTGAAGCTTGAACGCTTAAAATATCTAGAGTCATCCTTGAAAGAACCGGATAGTTTTTTTGTTTGTCCTTCCACCATTCCAAAACATCGAAGGAGCTGTCGGGATTCTCTGATTCAAGTCCCTGCGACAAATAAACTTGAAGCTCTTTTAGTTGTGAACTATCACCAATATTATCACCTTGAGAACCCCTGAACTCCGTCCAAGCATTAAGGGCTTTTAGGCCTGCAGTTCTTTTAGATGATTGTGAACTAGACGAAGTAGGAGTTGGAATATTTGGTCTAGCATGATCTAAGGCAAGTTGATAAGCATTATAAATTGTTTGAGCATTTATTTTAATTGAGGCTTTTGCATCTCCAAGTGTAGCAAATTCCTTAGCTGAAAGTGATAAAGCGTTATAAATTTTTGAATACCAAAAGTGAGGACCTCCTAATTTCATTGTAGGATTTAACACTGCAGCAACACCAAATATAGGGGGGATAGGAAAAAAATATTTTTTAAACTTAGCTTTCATAGAATTAATAGCTTGTTCATAAATTACCCCACCCTCTGAAACCTGAGTAAGTAAATCTGCAAGTGCTGCAATATAAACTAAACAGTTAGTAGCTGGATAATATTGCCCAGATAATTCATTTGTTGCAACATGAAATTGTTCTAAAAAGTCTACAAGCATTTTAGCATTAGTCCAATCTTGATTTGTAAGGTGCTCATCATCATCATCATCACCTACACGAGCATTATAGGCTGCGCTTATTGGGTTTCTATATTCATATGCAACAACTAAACTTTCATACATGTAATTCCATCTAGTCGGACAAGGTTTAGGAACCTTTCTTTCTCTAAGGCCAAATTCATCACATTTTTTAAAATATTCTCTAAGTCTACTTCTACGGTTTGAATAAAAAAGTCAATTAAGAGCCATTTTAACCTTTTTAATTTCTACATTTAAAACTTTCATACCACCACCAACAATTAAATGGTAAATATGACAAATTACATCTAACATGAAAAATATTACTAAATGCGGGATTTGGTGTACTTGTAAGCAAACCTATAGCATTAGTGTTACTAGAAGCATTATCCATTGAAATCGACATTATTTTATCTCTAATGCAAAAATATCTACAAATATCTACAACTGTGTTAGCAATAAACTTACCTGTGTGGCGTGAATTAATTATTCTATAAGCAATAATGCGCTTTTACATTATCCACTCCCCATCTATCCAATGACTTGTAATGGTTAGATAATCACAGTCATTAGCACTTCTACCAATATCAATAGTAATAGCAACGTGACAATCTATATGAGTAAATAAATAGCGTAAATATTGTTCATATTCATGTTTATATTTATAAATATCGCTCATTACGGTTGCGCGAGGCTGTCCTTTATAAGTAGGATTATAAACTCTTCTAATATAATGCACAAAATGAGGGTTAGAAGGAAAACTATAGGGTAAGCACATAACTGTTACCATTTTTGCCAATTCTTCACGATCTTTATTTGGATCGTAATATAAAATGCCACCGGTAACAGTGTTAATTCCCGGTTGAACTAGATTTGAACCTGTACTAGGGTGAACCGTAGTATCTACACTTGTCCCCTCTTCCGCAGCTTTCATTTGTAAATATCTAGCTTTATCTCTAGAGTGTTTCAATATATGCCTAGTCAAACTACCCGTACCGCTACGGTTGCCAGTAAATTTATGAGTCATCAAAGACCCATAAGTTTTACAGTTAGCCTTATTTTGTTCTCTTAGTTGAGTAAAAAAGTGCCAAACAAGAGATGTTTCGGGCGGTTTAGCAGGTTTTCTATTAAAAGTAGGGGTTACTACAGGAGGATCAGGCGGGGCATCAGTTGGGTTATTAACAGGACTAGTAGGTGTATCATCTAAATCCGGCTGCGTTTCATCTAAATCATCATTTTCAAAGATAGTTTGATTAGGATAAAGAGCATTCATAACTTCTTCATCTAATTGTTGACCTGGTGCAACATCATAGCAAAATTAACTATCAGAAAATTGAAAACAAGTGTTATCATTATCAAGAATAACAGGTGGAGGAGGACGGGTAACAAGGGGAGGAGTAGTAGCTTGGCGACTAGATTCACCAATTTTAGATTTTCCCTTACCCTTATCACCAAATATTTTTTTTCAAAGAAAAGTCCATATTAATTATGATTATACTAAATAAAACAAACAAAACTATAATATTAAAACTTAAGAGTTGGAATGAGTTTACCGAAATGACGAACAACTTCTTGAAAATTGAATATCGTTGAAGACTTGAAGACTTAAATACTTCAATTCACCAACTTCACAATTTTTCACGAAATTGCAATAATAAAGTAAGCAATTATGGAAAAAAATTAAAGAGAGATTGAGAGAGATTGATGAATTTCTGAGTAAAAATGAAAGAATGAGGGGGTATTTATAGTTGAGAATAGGTAAAAAGTGTATTTATAAAAAGTTTGGGGTTAAAATAAAGTTTGGGGGCCAAATGGCTATTTTCTGAAGTTTCAAACGGCTAAAAATTAAAGGCCAACGGCTAGATTTTAAAAATCTGACCGTTGGCCATCTTAAAAAAAAAAATTTAAAATATAGCCGTTGCACCCGTTTGGCCCGGCCCAAGCCTGCCTGACAGTCCTAGGCTCACGGGCTATTTGATCCGGACCGGCCTGCGGTGGGCTTTTGCACCACTAGGACCGGCCCATTTGAACCGGCTCATTTGGCCCGTTTGGCCCGCGGGCTCGGGCCGGGCCGAGCCCGAACCACAATACACCCTTAGTTCTACTGCACTTTTATTGTTCTTGGGTGATGAACTGTGCAGTGTAACTGCAATTTTAGTAAAATAAATTTTTGCACTTGCACTTTCATAAATTCTTCACTTTGAAAGCGATGCCACAATGACCTAAATTAGATTTTGGAAGAACCCAAATATTGAAACAATCCTAGTTTTGCAATAATAGAAACGATTTAAAGGTGGGGAAGGGATCACAGGGTAATAGGTTAATTTTTTAGGTAATGAGTCAGGTAATGGTTAAATGAACCAGGTAATGGACAAAATTAGGTTATTTTGTGTACACGTGCCCCTTCTATTAGACTTATACAGGGGAAGTGCAAAGTTAGTCACTCATTAGAGATGTATTTACTCTTTACCAATTGTCTAAAATGTATTTACTTTTTAGTCAGTGCTTAGTAAATTTTTACCCGCCCGAACGAAAATATTTCTGTGCTAGACATGTGTGCTGTGTAAATATTAAAGACATGCTATCCTTAACTTCATGAATGCTGTGTAAATATTGTCACACCTCTTTTTTTCGTATACCTCCCGAGGAGTATATAAAAGAGTTTTTCCAATTAAAGTGACATTATTCGAAATGAGATTATTTAATTAATTTTCAGAGTCGCCACTTGGAATATTTAATTGGTGTCCCAAGTCACCGATTTATTTTATCCCAAATCCAGGAAAATTTCGTCTTTCTTTATGAAGTCTGCGAACCAGAAATTCTAGATAAGGAATTCTGTTAACCCGAGGGAAGGTGTTAGGCACCCTCGGATTCCGTGGTTCTAGAACGGTCGCTCAATTGTTACAATCGGCTTATCATCTGATTTTAATACATATTTCTAGCCTATAGTATATTTTCACTTTATCCCGCTTTTCCGCTTTTAGAATTACTGGAGAATTGCAATATTAATTAAAATATGTCACGGACCACGTCACATAAATGCACCCGTGATCCGTAACACATCTTCATTAAATATTGAGATTTGGATTTGGGTCACATAAATGCGCACCCGGGTTTAGGAAATTGATTTATTAGAATAACGCGACTAAAGCAACTACGGTTTTTAGCTTTTCGAGGGCCATGAAATTCACTAAACAGCGCACCTCGGTTTTCTAAGTATTTGATTAATGAGGGCCATGTATTTGGAGATTTCATTTGGCATGGCACGCCTCAAATTATTTTACAGTTTTATCATTTGAGTTTTATTAAAATCGAGTCACCTAAAAGGTACCCTCGAAATTGGCATTGTTACTATGTCACGGGAACCGTACCCATAGTCACAACGTTGTTAATCCCGCCTAAAAGCAAGCTACGAAGGTTTGAAGCGTTTAAGGCTTAATTATTTAAAACTTGTATTCAACTATTAAGAGGGCCATAAGTGATCCTTGTTAATTATATGGCTCACCTCTATTAAATAAAAGGATTCTTTATAATTAAAGTTGCTAGCGCTAAGTCTATCTGTGACGACCCGGCCAGTCTTCTCGTGGGTTGCTGCTCCATCTTCCCCATTTTCTGTCTCATTATGTTTCGTTATCTGTGTTACGTAACAAAGTCGAGTAGTTGAGTGCGGGGTGGACTTGGTAAGAAACAAAACACTTAGTCTCCTTCAAGAAGATTTAAACCGGAAAGTCAACCGGACGTTGACTTCTGGGTTAGAGGGCTGGATGTGAGTTCCCATGGTTAGGTTAGTTTCGGGAGATGATTTATGACTTAGGAGTGGGATCGGAATTAGTTTTGGAGGTCCGGTGTAGAATTAGAGTTGAATTGGCGAAGCTAGCATTTTGGCAATTTTCAGGTGTTAGGCGAGATTTTGATCCGAGGTTCGGAATGGGATTCCGAAAGTTGCTGTAGCTTCGATATGTGATTTAGGACTTGTGTGTAAAATTTCGGGTCATTCGGACAAGGTTTGGTTGGGTTTAGATCAACATAGCGATTTAGAGGATTTTAAAATCTTTAGGCTTGAATCCGACTCGAATTGGGCGTTAAGAGGTTATTTGAGCGTTTCGAAGGTTGGAAGAAGTTTGAATGATGTTATGGAGTATGTTGGCGTGTTTGTTTGAGATTTCAGAGGCTTCGGGTGAGTTTTGGATGGTTAAACGGACTAATTCATCGTTGGAAAAGAAAGTTGCAGAAAAACAGGTGTCGAGAATGCGGTCGCATTTCTCAAATGCGGACCGCATATCTCTCCAAGAGATAGCAAACCCAAGCAGGTTCCTGGGCAAAGTTCATGTCAGAAATGCGGTAGGAAATGCGGACCGCATATCTAACATGCGGACCGCATATCTGACATCGAGACCGCAATTGAGACAGAAAAACTGAACAAAATATAATGCCAAAAATGCGGTCAGAAATGCGGTCGCATTTCTGAAATGCGGACCACATTTCAGCATGCTGAGACCGCATACCGGGACAGAATTTTTGGACAAAAATCTACCTCAAGAATGCGGTCGAAATGCGGACCGCAAACCTGAAATGCGGACCGCAAACCATGCTTCATGTTGAAATTGCGGTGAAGGCTAGGGCCACTTTTGCGGTGGCCACGTCAAATATGCGAACCGCATATATGTTCTGCGACAGATATGCGATCGCATATAAGGCCGGACCGGGGTATTTTTGTCCCGATTTTTTACCCCTTTATAAATAGAAATTAGTGCCCATTTGCCATGCAAAGCCATTTTTTGTTACCCACAAAGAGAAACACCTCCAAACACTATAGAACCACAGCAAATCAACCTTAAAATCATATCCAAAGGACATTTTCTTGGACAAATTCTCAAGAGGAGGAGTTTTGACCATCTTGAACATTATTAGAGCTATAGAGCTCGGGCTGAAGCAAGTGTTGAGGCAATTCTTGGAAGATTTCCAAGGGAAAACATCGGGGTAAGTGTTCTTGACTTAATCTTGGTCAAAATTACCCAAACCTACTGCTATTCTAGCTTGTAATTGTGATTAAGTTGGGAAAATATTGGAAAAACCCTTAGGTTTAGATTTTAAGACTTGGAGGTCGAACCGATGTCGGAATTCGATAAATCTTGTATGGTTGAACTCGGGGGAAGATAACGAACCCGTTGAGGTAAAAAATTACTGAATTTTGAGAAGTGGTCCCGAGGCTCGGGTTTTGCTAATTTTGGGGATTCTTAGTATTTATTGATTGTTTTCGAGTGGGCTTTGTTTACTCAACATATTGTGACGTAATTGTTCTGAATTTGGATAGATTCGACGCACGTGGAGGCCAATTTGAAGGGCAAAGGCATCGTGGGCTAGAAATTTAGCCGGTTCGAGGTGAGTAGTGATTGTAAATGATGTCCTGAGGGTTCGAAACCCCAGATTTGCACATCGTAGTGCTATATTGAAGTGAGGCACATGCTCGATGATGAACGTGGGGTCGTTTACTACTAGGACTGTGGCTTGGTCCGTCCCGATTGATGATTTTCACTACATATTTGATTGAAACCTATTTGACGTCATCATGTTTTGGGCTGATTGCCATATTTGGGCCTCGTGCCAATTGTTTGAACCCTACGGGGATTTTTATCACTATTTCCTCACTATTTGTACTTATTACTTGAACTCAGTCATGTTGTTTCCACTGTTGTACAACTCAGCCACTCTTTACTCAGTTTTGAGATTTACACATTATTTGAAATGATGTTTGGGCTGAGAACTACTGTTTTACTATGCCCGAGGGGCTTGTGATGATTTTCTGACTGAGTGCGGCCGAGGGCCAGGTGTGAGGTTTTACTGAGTGATATGAGGCCGAGGGCCTGAGATACTATATATACGCCACGTGGTGGCTTGATTGATATGAGGCCGAGGGCCTAGATGTATGCCACGAGGTGGCTTGATGTAGCGCTTGGGCCGTAAGGGGCCCCTCCCGGAGTCTGCACACCCCCAGTGAGCGCAGGGTACCCAGAGATAATACAGTTGGTAACAATGACAACTGTAGGTTACGATTGGTAACAATGACAACCAGTAACCAGAGATATTACAGTTGGTAACAATGACAACTGTAGGTTACAGTTGGTAACAATGACAATTGGTAACCAGAGATAATACAATTGGTAACAATGACAACTGTAGGTTACGGTTGGAAATAATGACAACCGGTAACCAGAGATATTACAGTTGGTAACACTGACAACTGTAGGTTCCAGTTGGTAACAATGACAACTGGTAACCAGAGCTGTGAGATTGATACTGAGCCCAGGAATATTACAGTTGGTAACAATGACAACTGTAGGTTACAGTTGGTAACAATGGCAACTGGTAACCAGAGCTGGGAAGATTTTTAAATGATTTCTTACTGATTTACTGTTTTCAAATAATGAATTACTGCTTCATTATGCATTGCCTTGTGCTTTACGTGTTTCCTTACTTTCAGTCATTATTTATATGTGCTACTCACTGAGTTGGAAGTACTCACATTACTCCCTGCACCATGTGTGCAGATTCAGGCGTTATTCCGCTCCGAGGCATTGACTACGATTGTCAGAGCGGTGACTCAGAGACTACGAGGTAGCTGTTGGCGTCCGCAGCCCCGTATCTCTTTATATTGTTATTTCCATTTTCTTCAAACAACTGTGCCAGAGATATTGTAATAGTAATCTTGTTATTAGGATTTCATTAGTTGCTCATGACTTTGTGACACCCCGATTTCCGGCTGTTGTTGGGATGGTTCACTATGTTTTTTTCCGCAAATGACTGCTACTAAACTGTGTTGTATTGTTCTCTTGTTAAATTTATTGCTTAAAATGAGTTATGGTTCGAATTGGCTGGCCTTGTCTTCACAAGAGGCGCCATCACGATGTTCAGGATTCGGGTCGTGAAAGCTTGGTATCAGAGCCTAGGTTACGTAGGTCTCACGAGTCATGAGCGAGTTTAGTAGAGTCTCGCGGATCGGTACGGAGACGTCTGTACTTATCTTCGAGAGGCTGCGGAACCTTTTTAGGAAAATTCCATATTCTTGAAATTCTTGTCGTGCGAACTTGTTGATCGGAGTACTAAAACTTCTACTATCCTGTTCTCTCACAGATGGTGAGGCCGCGAACTATCGGACGAGGTGGACGACCACCAGTACCACCCACTGAGGCCACCAGAGGCCGTGGACGCGGTCGTGGTCATGGTAGAGGCAGAGCGGCGAGGGCAGCATCTGTTGATCCACCAGCTGCCCCAGCTCAGGAACA
>MCJB01049920.1:0-26465 GCA_002018475.1 Nicotiana obtusifolia
AGATTGAATTGGAACCTTTTTTGGATGAAGAGATTGACTTGGAAGATTTCCATGAAAGATTTGGGCTTAACCTCAATTTCCTTCCAATATCACTTATGATTAAAAGACTATTGTTACTTTTTAGGAGAGCAGATACCAAATAGCCCATGCTACCTTGCTAAGGAAAGATGACAAAAAAATAAGCAAAAGGAAATGTGGTACTAACACGATTGTGCATATCTTGTGGATCAATCTGGGGAAGCATATGTATAGCCCTTGTGATTGCGCGCACCATAGTTGTAGGATCTGGCGCAGCCAAAACAACCATATCATCAGGAAGCACCTGAAAGAGAAGAAGTAAAAAAAAATGATAAAATAGAAGAACGAACAACTAACAAAGTAGAGGCAAGGAGATAGTAACTAGTCATGTAAAGAGAAATTAATCATGGACGTGCCTCGGGAACACCTCCTACACGTGTACTGACTGTTAATAATCCGCAACTTGCAGCTTCCAATATAGCTATGCAAAATGCTTCTGTTAAAGAACTGGCACCAGTAATGCAAGAAACAGGAGCATAAATGTATAGGATTAGAAACGGGAAAGGTGGAAACTGGCTGTTGGTCAACCACAAATCAGACATACTTAAATATGCTTCAGAGGTTATTCTTTTGCTTTCAGAGAAGAATGAATGGTGGAACGGGGAGTATTTGTCAGCAGTTATACATTTATATCACTGTGAGCAGCGGAAGCTCAAATTTTACAAAACTATCTTGTCTGCTAGACTGTATTTGACCTTAGCCAACGAGGTAGTGTAAGCATTCAATCTTTTTCTTTTGATGATTCTGGAAATAGATTGGAACAAATGAATCTGATTTAGCTAGTCATCTGAGACAAGTCCGAAAGGGCCACATAGCATTCATGGTTTTGATACTTTAGTCTCGCATTTGCGACTAAATATAAAAATAATCAACTATGTGAAAAAGTAGATAACACTTGAAGGTCACGTACCTGTTCAAAAATATATGGCCAGTTATTAGTACAGACCGTACTTTAGCATGAGGGACAGCACCCAACATATCAACTCGGTCTTGAAGAGAGTGTTTTTCCCTCATTTCTTCCAATCGCACTCGTTTTGGTCCATCTCCTCCAACAATGAACCGAACCTTAGTAAATGCAGCCAAATCAGTTGTCAAAAGTTCAGAATGCACAAACAAGGTCAAAATCCATAGACTAGTTTTTTTAACGAATCCCATGATGATGATGATGGAGAACACTTACATTGGAATGCAAACGACATACTTCAGGGATAACTTCAACAAGTAAATCCGCTCCTTTCCTATAAACTAATCTACTTAACACAACAATAACAATTTCATCCCTGTTGAGTCGCTCAGGAGCAGGCTTAAACATGGCCGTGTCCACAGCATTCGGAATAACATAAACCTTTTCAGGCGGCAAACCAGACCTTAAAACCATATTCTCTTTGCTTGTATGAGAAACACAGATAGCCTGAGTCACATCAGCTAGTGTAAATTGTAGTACCTTATTCATGTGAATGCTTCCAACATCCGCGAAGCCATAGAGAGAATGATCAGTAAATACAACTTTGTAACCCATGGTGCGAGCGTGCATTAGAGCTTCGTGACATAAGGTTGAGAACGCTTGATGTCCATGTACCAGTGATATTTTTTCCCTAATCAGAATTGTCCTAGTAATTGGAAGTGTCCCAAAGAAGGTCGGCAACGTGTTTTGCATGAGAAATGGCTTCCACGGGACATAATAAACTTTCAGGCCATTTGTCATATATCTTACACCAGAACGATTCTGATAAGCATGAGTCATAACTACCACCTGAAATTTACACAAAAGAACAAAAAGAATGAATTCACAAAAAGTATCTCATTATAACAAAATTAATCCCTTGTTAATAATATTCATTCAAGACCAATTTAAGAGAGGTGAGGTTGCTTGCTGACCTTGTGGCCTTCCTTAATCAAGCATTGTGATAGATAGTATATGTGATTCTCCACACCACCAAAATTGGGGTAGAAAAAATCAGAGACCATTAAGATTCTATGCTTTCCCGGTTCACCCATGATGACAGACCACTAAAGACACTCCTGCATCAGAGGAAACCATTCACACAACAATGTTAGAAAAAGGGAAAATACATAAGTTGACACCAAAACCTATCTGAAAAAGTCAGTTTCACACTCACACATTACAGGGACCTCTTACCCCCTCACCTATCGGACCCAAAACCAGTCATATGTAGGGCAGTGAAATGCACGATCCATATCACTCTCCACGTAACAAAACTTTCAAAAAGAATTCATAAAATTTCCTTGGGGAGTGGGTAAGTGGGCTCCTTTCACTTGACTGGTTAGTTAGAAGTGATCCTTTTTCCGCGCATCTCCACTCTTTTCTCTTTCATCAGATCATCCTTTAGAAAGGGAATTGGTAATCGAGAAAGGAAATGAGGAGATGAAATCGGAAAGTGAAGAATAACCTAATCATAGTAGTAAGCGGGAGAGGAGAGGAGAGAGGTTCCAATCGCGACCACGGTGGTAAACCGGTGGTGAGATGGGTAACTCGGACCAGGTTAAATCAGTGCTTCATTATAGGCTTTGGATCTGTGTCATAGCTTCCATTTCTTTGGTGAGGTTTTCAACTTACATTGTTCAGTTTTAAGTTCAATTCTACTTAACAGTACTAACTGTATACGGTCGAAGTTGAGCTCGACTACAACTTGGTAGTTCCAAGGACTGAAGATCGACCTCGAGTTCCACCGAGCTAGAACCCGAGGTTGAAAAGACTGCCTTCGAGGAACATTAAGTCCACTGTCGACCTTAGCCTCGAACGAGCTCGGAGAAATATTGTTGAGGTAAGTAACAGAAGCCCGAAATATCCGTGACTGGTCGGATATTACGGCGGGAATTTCGGCACGAATCAATAAGGAACCGGCAATCAGCGAATCAAGAGATCTTTTATCTTTTATAGAATTGTACCTAAAGTAGGATTCTTCTACTATATAAAGGGAGATTTGATTATTCATTGGATACATTGTAACACACATCCCAAAGCAATATATTATTATTCTCCTTAAGTTCTTATCATTCTCTTGTTGTTATGTTCTGATATCAATCAAAGCACTTTTGGCTTGAGGGTGGCTAACCTTCCAAGGCTAAGACTGTTCAACTTGTGTGGTTTGCATTCAATTACAATTTGAGTTATTGTTTTGTGTCAAGTTAAATCACTATCCTTAAAACCACTTACAAATTCAATATATCCAATTTTGAGGGTAAACAGTTTGGCGCCAACCCGCGGGACTAAGGATAATAGTGGTTATTTGATACAAATCTCCATAACACACACTACTTTACACTTGCTCTTTGAAGTGTCTCTGATTTCAAGTTAAAACACAAAATGTCAAACTCTCAATCAGCATCCCTACATGTTGGCAACGAGTCCGGTCACCACAGTGAAAATAACAACATAGCGCCCGGTAACGAGGTACCGCCCGCTGATCCTATCGAAATTTCGGTCGCAGACCCAATTGACGCTAATTCACATGTGGCTATCGACACGAACCTGCCTACCGACCCCGAAAATAGCGTCCGTGGTGGAGTTCGATCGACAGCTCAAAACACACAAAACGTTGGTGGAGACGGGATCAGTTTAAGGGTGATCTTCGACATGTTGCAGGCTCAACAGGCGGCCATAGCCAGTTGTAAAATCAAGGCCGCGCACCGAGCAGAGTTGAGCCCGATCTGCCCCAAGAAGTTACCCGCAGGGACGAACCGTCGCGAAGAGATCGAATGAAAACGAATCAGGGACTGAACCCGAGATCATAAAAATGCTCGAGGAACTGACAAAACGAGTGGAACCAGGGGAGAAGAAAATCGAAGCTAATGACAGAAAAGTAGAAACCTACAATTCCAGAGAAGACCAAATCCTGGGAGCACCGCCGATATTGAAAGGCCGAATTCCAAGAAGTTCGTGCAAAAACCTTTTCCTCCGAGCGCGGCTCTGAAGCTAATCCCCAAGAAATTTTGTATGCCCGAGATACCTAAGTATAACGGAACGACCGACCCAAATGAGCATGTAACCTCTTATGCATGTGCCATCAAAGGGAACGACTTGGAGGACGATAAGATCGCATCTGTCCTGCTGAAGAAGTTCGGAGAGACCCTGTCAAAAGGGGCTATGATATGGTATCACAATTTACCTCCTAATTCTATTGATTCATTTGCTATGCTTGCGAATTCTTTTGTGATACAATTTTTAGGTCTGAAAGCACGCGTTGCACTCTTTTTCCCTTGAACCAGTTTTGTCCAAAATAGGTTTTTCGGCAAGGTTTTTAACGAGGCAACGGCAAATCGTGCTAACTTAGAATTGAAGGCCGGTTACGAACCAGTATCGAAGATCACGACAACAGTATTCGAAGCCTCTCTATGCTCGGCCCCGAACACAGGGGGCATCACCCTCGGTTAACCACTTTAGCAAGGAAAGAAACTTTATGGTTGAATGGTCCCGGCTCGATCAATAGGATTTATTGTAAGGGCCAAACGGTCACATGAACCATGCCCGCATAGACTACTCGAGCCCTGGCACAAAACTTGAACACATGTGTAACTATCACGCACAAGAATAAAAGTTTCTACCTTGTGGATAAATATCTTGTCCTTTAAGAATTTCTCTTTTTCTTTAAGGAATTTATTACATTTGATCCCCTAAAGATATCAAGCACTAAGGGCCGCCTTTGACCGGATTCAAACGACCACTCCCAATCGGAGGCTTCGTCCCAAACATGTAATATCAAACAATCACAAGAAAGCCAAGTATAACAGTTATTCTAAGCTCGAATTCTAAACCCTGAACTAGAGATCTTGGGTTCGATCCCCAGCAGAGTCGCCAGAGCTGTCACACCTCCTTTTTCCCTAGGGATAGGGGAGTTTTTCCAATTAAAGTGATATTATTCAAAACGGGATTATTTATTTATTTAGATTCGCCACTTGGAATAGTTATTATGGTTCCCAAGTCACCTGTTTATTTTAAAATTCCAAATCGAGGAAAGTTGACTCTATTTATGGTCCGCCAACACAGAAGACCGGGTAAGAAATTCTGTTAACCCGGGAGAAGGTGTTAGGCATTCCCGGATTCTGTGGTTTTAGCACGGTCACTTAACAATTAATACTTGGCCTAATTATCTGATTTATTACCTGTTTTAAAACCTATCGTGCATTTTAACTTTATAACCGCTTTTAATAGAGTTTTAGTCGCTTTTAGGATTTATGGAGTTTATTTGAATAAGTCGCGATGTCGCGCACTTATCCTTTTTGTACACATTGTGAATCGCGTCACGTGAGACGCACCTGCGATTTACAACATGTTTATTGTTATTATCATTTGAAATTGAGGTCAAGTCGCGTGAAACGCCACTTGAATTGGGGTTACGTATCATGACTATGCCACAGGAACCATACCTATAGTCACGATGATTTATTTATTAATCATACCTAAAGCAATTAGCGCATTTGAATTATTTATCCTAAATTTGGGATCATGGAGAAGCTCGAAAGTTATGGAATAATGCGGGTATGGTGTAAAGTTAAGTAATGGAAATTGGGGAATCAATTAAGTTACTAAGCTATTTAGAAGAAAGCTCTTGGGTTGATAAAAAATGAGCAACTGAGCTAAAGGAAAAAGCCCCAAGGTAGTACAATTTCACATCCTTGGACTGGACCTAGGTCCGTAAGCAGACCCATCCAGACAAACCATGGCCCAAATTACAGTTACTAGAAGTAGCTACTTTCCAAACAGTTCATGGATTTCCGGCCAATAAACGTATTATACACATTTGATCACTAAATAAGAAAAAAATTAAAGGAGCACTGCAAAATCATAGATTCTCACTAGAACTACAAATTCAAACGGATCCAAACCCATATATCCATGCCCATTTTTGTTTAGCAGGCACTAATCAGCATGCATTTCCAGAGAATACATTACATATATGAGCAAAATTTAAGTCTCAAAATGAGATGAGTTAATCCCTAGCAGATGCCGAAACATAGATGGTCTCCCAGGAGGAAGACCACATAATTTTCTGAGATTCTTATAATATTTGCCCTCAGAAATGCCAATCGGACCAATTAGCGGCCAAATCTGCAGATTTCAGCCTCTTACCTCTAAATTCCTAACAACATGGATCTTCTATCAACGTTAGCACATCAGAATTCCAGTATCGCAAAGCATTTCAACTTCTCCTAATTAAATCCTATGATCAAATACTTCATGGCTCAAAAACAATAACAGTCATATGAATTTAAGGAGAAAGAAGAGACAAATTCACATTTATAGTAACAAAACGCCTGCTATAATTCGTGGTTTCTATAAATTGAATGAAGATTACACTAATTAAAAGCTGGCTTATACCTTACACTGCAGCTGGATAAAAATAACAGCCAACGATCGTTATGGAGTTCAACCAGTGAAGGAAGGAACAGCAGCAGCAAATCCAGATTTAGTTTTAAGCTTTTGAATTTTGAGATTTCTAACAGCTCGGTTCTCTCAAGAATCCCAAAATAACAAGTAGATGAACTGAAATTTGACAGAAAAAAGGAGTTCCCTAATTTCTTTTTCTACTCTATTTGACAGAACAAGACCTCGACAGACCGAACTCGACCGGAGCTTTGACTAAGCTCAAGAATGGTGATTTGGCAGTTGTTTCTGGGGCATTAAGGCTTGAACTTTAGGCGGTTTCTGAACAGATTTTCAGATCTGTTCGGCTTTGATTTCTGGACTGTTATTGGGTCGAATTTGGGGGCTAATTTGGGTCCGCTTTCAGCTGAATTTCAACAAAGAGAAAGGGGCTGTTTTGAGGTGTTATTAGCTGGGTTTTTGTGCTGATTTTTGCTGGGTTTAGGAGCTATTTTCGGACCTGAATTTCAGCTGAAATTTGCTGCAAAAAAGGATGTTGTTTCGTTGGTGCTTGTGGCTGGATTTTAGAGGTTTTAAGGTGGACTTTGATTGCTGATTTTTGGGTGTTTAACGGCTGAAAGTGGATGTGGGTGTCAATGGAGACCAACAAAGGCTAACAAAGCTTGGTGAAGAAAAAGATCATTATAAGATGGGATCCAAAAACGCAACTCCAAGGTCTCCGAATTGTTCCCTTAGAAAGATAATCCCAGCCTCTTTTTGTTATTTGTTTTTCCGTTTCTATCTCTCGTTTTTTTTTTTGTTTTTTTTTTTTTTTTTGTATCTGAAATCCAAAAGTTTGAACCCAGAAATTTTTAGCGAATTTGATTGAGATTTTTTCGTGTGCGTGAGGAGAGGAGAGTGTGGAAGTGAGGTCTGTGAATTGTGAGGATGCAAATGTTTGAGTGAGAGATGAGGGAGGTGAAACGACGTCGTTTGTTCACGAAACGACGTCGCTTGAGGGGCTGAGGCTAGGCGGGTTGGGCAGACATGGGATTGGGCTGGCCTGGTGGACTTGAAAGGATTTGGGCCATTTTGAAGCTGGCCCAATTCGGAATCTAAGGAAAAACTAACCTTTTCTTCTTTATTGGACCTTTCAAAAATGGCCACATTACTTCTAATTGAATTTTTTTCCAAAAAAAACTAATTAACATTTAAACTAATTAATTAAACTAATTGATTAAAGCTAATGTATATTTTTGTATTTTTTTTTTTAACCATGCTTCTAACCTATGATTAATTCTTAAATGCAATTCACACACTAAATGAAAAATAAAAATATTTTGATGATTTTTATTATTTAAAATATTTCTAAATATGCATGAACAACCTGAATAAATGCAAAAAAAATAAAGAAAAATTTCTAAAATTCCATAAAAGTAACTAAAATTATTTTTGGACTATTTTTAAGAGTAATTTTCTATGTGGGACAATAATTAGATGCTCGCAAGTAAAAAGTAAAAATATTTCTTATTTTAAATTCTATTTAAATTTTACCACTTCAATTGAAATAAGCCAATAAACACATAAAATTGAACGCTAACTTAAATAGTTAGACTTACGCAAGTTGCCTTACATATATCAAATCAATTGAAATGATAGAACAACCATTAAATAATACTTACTCCCTCTGTCTCAAATTATCGATCGTATTTTTCTTTTACACGCCCCTTAAGAAACATTAATTATGAGAAATTTTTTACTATTTTACCCCGATTTTGAATATTTATCAATTTTTCATAATTTTTATCAATTTCATTAATTGCTAGGTTACACTAACTTTATAAACCATTAGCCCTTTATCATATAGCAACCGAAGGAAAGCGGAATCTAAACACATTAGATAGCGCAATAAATCGTAAAACAAAAACTTACTCTTTCTTGTATAGCTGAAGCGGAAGACTGAATGATCTGCGGCTGAAATTACTGATCGGTAATGGTTGTCAAGGTGTGTTGGAGCAATCTTCAATATCACAGTCTAACTCGTAATATGATTTTAGGAGAAGAAGGTGTAGGAAAAATTCTACGTACAATATATTTAATTTTACACTATAAATAACTATATATAAGAACTACTATAGTTAACTTTAATAACCCTAATGAGCCTTAAAGCACCCCTTATGTGTGTACCCATAGTTCATTATTTCCGAATCGAACTATATGCATATTCAAATAAATTTCATATATTTGTGATAATAGAAAAATAGTGAAATATAGTTGTGATGCTTCATACTCATTAATTAAAAAATTTAAATTCACTTATGCTCACATCACAAAAGGACCCCATATACCACCTCCCCCGAAAATCATCTGATCGATTATCTCTCTTTCTCTATATTTCAAACTCTCTATTTAAAAACAAGAATAGCCCACTGCTTCATCCCATGCACTTGTCTTCTTCACTTCCAACACTCCTACCTTAGTATTTTTTTAGTTTTTTGTTCATACCTCCCTTATCTCTCTATCCATAACTTGTCTCTTTAACACAGTTATCTTCAATTCTTGATCTCTTCTTCTTATTAAACTCCCCTTATATATTTTCCATTCCCCCCTCGTCACTCCACAGAACTCATTACTCATTCATTTCAAGATTCTATCTGACAACTCCCATTTTCTGGCCTTTGTGGTTTTTTTTTTGATAATTTTCTTTTCTTAGTTTCCCTGACAAGTTAAGTGACAATGTCAAGCAGAAGATCACGTTCTAGACAATCTTCAGGAGTTTCCAGAATAAGTGATGATCAAATCGCCGAGCTCGTTTCCAAGTTACAACAACTTATTCCTGAAATCTATAATAGGCGTTCTGACAAGGTACTTACGAAAAATTATTTACACTATCAGTACACGTAACAGAAATTTATTTTTTACTACTTGTTTGATCTTTTTTCTTGTCTTCTTTTAATTTATTACTTCACCATATATATGTGTGTGGGTGCAAATATATGAAACGCATTTCCAAGAAACTTCCCGTATTTTGTGTGGCCTTTCTTTTCCTTTTAGAGATAAGTTTGAGGGTGACATTTTCATGCCCACTAGTTAGTCCACAAGCCCTCATTAATTTCAAGCCAAAATGTAGTTGTCTTGTTTGCTGCCTGGACACATTCTTTTATTTTTTCCTCAATAATATTTCATATAGAAAGAAAGAGCGCAAAGTCTCGGCCTAACATGTAAGTAATTAACTCCGCTGACATAAAGCAAGGAGTTGAGCCTGAACTGTATTCAATAATATAACAATAGCTTTCTTGAACAGGGATATAGAAAGAAGCGAATAGCCGATAGGCTTGCCAGCAGACTTGCTTGACCTATTGAATTACCAATATAGGGTTTTTACTGCCAACGAGATGATATGGAGCCCCTTCTGAATTGGTTTACGATTCGAAAGTTCTCGCAAAAAGAATAAGATGTAGACCTCATATGGGCAGCTATAATGTTTTTAAGAATAAGATGTTGCTTCCTCGTAAAAAAATTTTACAAAAGCTAACGACATCCTTAGTGTGTGAGAACTATATAATATCCTTAGTTTCATTATTTTTAAGTATCAAAATGGAATTAACTGTTCTAATTTCGGACACATTGTTACCTCAGTTAGATTCTTGGTTGAAGTCACCTATATATGCACCTTTTCCCCCTACATTTAAGTTCTTTTGTGTTAGAGTAAGAAAAGGGTCATCAAATTTAGCTAGCTTCTAACATATTTTATGCCTTTCTTTTATTAAATCAAACAGGTTCCAGCTTCAAAAGTGTTGCAAGAAGCTTGCAACTATATAAGGAATTTACACAGAGAAGTAGATGGGCTAAGTGATAGATTATCACAGCTTTTGGAATCAACTGAAAGTGACAGTGCTCAAGCTTCTATTATTAGAAGCTTACTTATGTGATGATAGCAACTTCAACAAGTAGCTATATATTAGCTCAACTTCTACTTGATTAAAATTTCTATTAAGATGCAGCAGTTATTAATAATTAATTAAGGTTTTGGCCACTAGGTCAAAAGTAGGAGAGGAACCATCCTTGGCTCCACTTCAAGGGGTTTTCTCTCGTTTTTCTTAATTTTATATTTTCCCATCCGATGTGTACCTGTTTTGGGTGCCTGGCTAATTCGGATTCGCAATCTGCTTAGACTAATTTGGGTGCCTGTTCTTTCATTTATTTAAACCAGCCTTTATTTTTATCGTTTATTATTTAATTGTATCAGGCCAAGTCACAGATCCTTAATACCACGTACAAATTCAATTGTTACCCGTAGTTCAGGGTAAACAGTTTGGCGCCCACCGTGGGGCTAAGGACAATAGTGAACGTTTGATAAAATCTCCTGTCACACACTACTTTACGCTTGTTCTTTGCAGAATCTTTTGATTTCAGGTTATAACACAATCATATCGCACTCACACTCCGTGCCTCAATTCGTCAATGACGAATCTGACCACCAAGGTGAGAATAATAATGTGATGACCAGTAATGAAAACCCAATCGACGCAAATTCTCAAATAGCGATTGATGTGGATCGAACTTCTGGCCCGACGAACAGTGTTCAAAGGGAACACCGCTCAACTGCTCAAAACGGCGAGGGTGACGGGATTAGTCTCAAAATGATATTTGACATGTTACAAGCCAACAAGCGGCCATTGCTCGGTTTAATCAGGTTTCGAATAAGGTTGAAGCCGGTCCTTCTCGGGAAGCCATCCCCGAAAACGAACCAGCCGTGTCGGAACCAAATGAAAACGGATCGGTGGCAAATCCCAGGATCATGAAAATGCTCGAAGAACTGACCAAACGAGTCGAGTCTGGCGAGAGGAAGATCGATGCCAATGATAAAAAGGTAGAAACATACAATTCGAGGGTGGACCAAATTCCTGGAGCGCCCCCTGTATTAAAGGGTTTAGACTCAAAGAAATTCGTTCAGAAACCCTTTCCATCAAGCGCCGCCCCAAAACCCATACCGAAGAAGTTTCGCATGCCGGTAATTCCCAAATACGATGGGACATCCGATCCAAACGAGCATGTAACAGCATACACATGTGCCATTAAGGGAAATGACCTCGAAGACGATGAGATTGAGTCCGTTCTCTTGAAGAAATTCGGAGAGACCTTATCAAAAGGGGCAATGACTTGGTATCACAATTTGCCCCCGAATTCTATCGACTCCTTCGCCATGCTTGCGGATACCTTCGTAAAAGCTCATGCAGGTGCCATTAAAGTAGAAACGCGGAAATCGGACTTATTTAGAGTTAGGCAAAGGGATAACGAGATGCTCAGGGAGTTTGTATCTTGTTTTCAGATGGAACGAATGGACCTACCACCGGTCACCGATGATTGGGCTGTACAGGCCTTCACCCAAGGGCTTAATGCTCGAAGTTCAACAGCTTCACAGCAGCTTAAGCAGAGCTTGATTGAGTACCGGCCGCCACATGGGTAGATATATACAATCGATATCAATCGAAGATCAGAGTTGAGGATGACCAACTCGGAGCCCCCTCGGGATCCACATACCCCATCAGAACTCATGATAGGGTTCAAAGAGAGATTTATCGAGAACCAAGATCGAGCAAAGACAGGCATCGACCTTATCCTGGAGATCGAATGGCCCTTCATGTAAATCAGGCTTCCCCGAGACAAGAAAGGAGAAACGATCCCAACCGGGGTAATCGAGGACCATTGGCGAAACATAACTTCGAGAGAACTACTGGCCCTCGAGAAGCACCACGATTGTCAGAATATAACTTCAACGTTGATTCAGCTACTCTCGTGTCGGCCATCGGTCGCATTAAGGATACCAAGTGGCCTCGATCGCTACAATTGGATCCAGCTAAGAGAGACCCCAACCTGATATGTAAGTACCATGGCACACATGGGCATAAGACAGAAGACTGTCGACAGTTAAGGGAAGAGGTGGCACGGTTGCTCGAAAATGGGCACCTTCGAGAGTTTTTGAGCGATCGAGCCAAAGACCATTACGGGAATAGGAATAGATCGGTAAACCAGGAGGAGCCTCAGCACACGATCAATATGATAATCGGTGGGATAGATGCACCCCAAGGGCCGGTATTAAAATGTACCAAAATATCTATCGCCAGTGAAAAGCGAACCCGGGATTATGCGATGAAAGGGTTTTGTATTTCGGCGAAGAGGACGCAGAAGGAGTCATGCAACCCCATAACGACGCCTTAGTAATATTGATGCTTGTACACAAAACTAGGGTGAAGCGTGTACTTGTCGACCCTGGTAGTTCAGCCAATATAATCCGATCGTGGGTTATCGAACAACTCGGATTGACCGACCGGATTATTCCTGAAGTTCGAACTCTCAACGGTTTCAACATGTCTTGTAAAACAACCAAAGGGGTAATAACGTTGCCGGTGAATACCGCCGGTACTGTTCGTGAAACAAAATTTTGCGTGATCGAGGGAGATACGAGATACAATGCCTTGCCCGGAAGACCTTGCATTCATGATATTGGAGTAGTACCCTCAACACTGCACCAAATGTTGAAATTCCCATCGGCCGATGGGGTCGTAACTGTTTACGGAGAACAGCATGCTGCGAGAGAGATGTTCGTAGTAGAAGAAGCAGTGTCGAAACCGGCCGCTCTTCCCCAAAAAACCAAATAGCAATCACAGGCACCACCTTCAACAAATGAAGGTGATCAGGATCATCTCGAAGATGACGACTATGGGGTTCCCCAGTCATTCATCGGTCCCGACGAGTCCGATGCAACCAAGGCAACGGTCGAGGAACTCGAACAAATTTCAATCCGAGGTGACTCGCCGGGTCGAAAGGTATACCTAGGTTCGGGCCTAAGCTCCGAACTCAGGGCCAAACTTATTCAATTTCTTTTAGCTAACGAGAATTCTTTCGCTTGGTCCCATCTTGACATAACAGGGATACCACCGGAAATCACAACTCACAAGTTGAGCATCGATTCGAAATTCCGGCCGGTCAAGCAAAAGAGGAGACCTCAATCCGAAGTCAAGCAAGCATTCATCAAGGATGAAGTAACTAAGCTTTTAAACATAAGGTCCATCCGGGAAGTTGAATACCCGAAATGGCTGGCCAACCTAGTCGTAGTTCCCAAAAAGGGGAATAGTACATAGATTATAAAGATCTGAATAAGGCTTGCCCTAAATATTCTTTTCCCCTGCCAAACATCGATCGCATGATCGATGCTACCGCTGGCCACGAGACCCTTAGCTTTCTCGATGCCTACTCTGGTTACAACCAAATACGAATGGATAAGGATGATCAAGAAAAGACATCCTTCATCACTAAATATGGCACTTACTGTTATAATGTAATGCCATTCGGGTTAAAAAATGCGAGGGCTACTTATCAACGCCTAGTAAATAAGATGTTAGAGGAACAACTAGGAAAGACAATGGAAGTTTACATTGATGACATGTTGGTTAAGTCCCTGCGAGCAGCGGACCATTTGAGCCATTTGCAGGAAATGTTCGATGTGTTGAGATGGTACAACATGAAGTTGAAATCTGAGAAGTGTGCATTTGGAGTGGGCTCGGGAAAATTCCTTGGTTTCATGGTCTCAAACTGGGGAATAGAAATTAACCCCGACAAAATCAAAGCCATCGAAGATATAACGATTGTAGATAGTGTGAAAGCTGTGCAAAAGCTGACAGGCCGGATAACAGCCTTGGGCCGATTCATCTCGAGATCATCCGACAGGAGCCACTAATTCTTCAACTTGCTCAAAAAGAAGAACGACTTTTCATGGAGTGCAGAATGCCAGCGCGCGTTAGAAGAGCTTAAGGGGTATCTTTCGAGTCCACCTTTGTTGCATGCGCCAAAAACAGGTGAGCAATTATATCTCTACCTTGCCGTTTCGGAAGTAGCGGTAAGCGGGGTCCTAGTTCGAGAAGAACAAGGTACGCAGTTTCCCATTTATTATATCAGTAGAATCTAAGGTGAAGCCGAAGCTAGGTACCCACATTTGGAAAAGTTAGCGCTCGCTCTATTGAGTGCCTCTAGGAAGCTAAAACCCTACTTCCAATGCCACCTCATATGTGTAGTGACAACTTATCCCCTTAGGAATATTACGCACAAACCTGAGTTATCAGGTCGGCTGGCCAAGTGGACCATCGAAATAAGCGGATACGATATTGAATATCAGCCTCGAAATTCGATCAAATCTCAGGTGCTGGCCGATTTTGTCGCCGACTTTACGTCGTCGCTTATACCCGAGGTCGAGAGAGAACTAATGATCGAATCGGGGACTCCTTCGGGAGTATGGACTTTGTTCACAGACGGCGCCTCCAATTCGGAAGGATCGGGACTTGGTATCTTACTAAGGCCCCCAACTGGGAATACAATTCGACAGTCTATTAAGACTGTAAAATTAACTAATAACGAAGCAGAGTATGAAGCTATGATTGCAGGTTTAGAGTTGGCCAAAAGCCTTGGAGCAGAGATAATCGAGGCCAAATGTGATTCCCTCATCGTAGTCAATCAAGTAAACAAGACATTCAAAGTCAGAGATGGGCGAATGCAAAGGTATGTGGACAAGCTTCAGGTCACACTACATAGGTTTAAAGAATGGACCCTACAGCACATACCGCGAGAGTAAAATAGCAAGGCCGATGCCCTCGCCAGCTTAGGATCATCGGTCGAAGACGAAGAGATCGATTCTGAAAAGGTCGTGCAACTATTAAGGTCGGTGGTGGAAGAAGGCCATGCCGAAATTAACTTAACAAGCTTGACCTGTGATTGGAGGAACAAATACATAGAATATCTCAGTTCAGGTAAGCTCCCATCAGATCCCAAAGAATCGAGAGCGTTACACATAAAGGCAGCCCGATTTTGTTTGTCCGGCGACAGAACTCTATACAGAAGAACATTCGGAGGTCCCCTCGCCATATGTGTTGGGCCCGGTGACACCGAATACATATTAAGGGAGATACACGAAGGCACATGCGGCAATCACTCCGGCTCCGAATCATTGGTTCGAAAAATAATTCGGGCCGGTTACTATTGGATCAACATGGAGAAAGATACGAAGGAGTTTGTACGCAAATGCACCAAATGCCAAAGGCACGCACCGATAATTCACCAGCCCGGAGATACATTGCACTCGGTCCTATCGCCATGGCCGTTCATGAAGTGGGGAATGGACATCATCGGCCCTCTCCCTCGTGCACCAGGTAAATCTCAATTTATTCTTTTTATGACTGACTATTTTTCCAAGTGGGTGGAAGCACAAGCTTACGAAAAGGTCAAGGAAAAAGAAGTGATTGACTTCATATGGGACCATATTATTTGCCGGTTTGGGATGCCCTCAGAAGTCGTATGCGATAATGGCAAACAATTCATTGGCAGCAAAATAACAAAGTTCTTCAAGGACAACAAGATCAAAAGAATATTGTCAACTCCGTATCACCCCAGCGGCAACGGTCAAGCCGAGTCAACCAACAAGACTATAATTCAAAACCTGAAGAAAAGGTTAGCCGACGCAAAAGGAAAATGGAGGGAAATGCTGCCTGAGGTTCTATGGGCATATCGCACAACCGAGAAAACCAGCACCGGAGCCACCCCATTCTCCCTAGCCTACGGTGCTGAAGCACTGATACTGGTCGAGGTAGGCGAACCGAGCATTAGGTTCCGAAACACAACCGAAGAATCGAACCGGGAAGCTATGAACATCAGCCTGGAACTTTGGATGAAAGGAGGGAAGCGGCCCTTGTCCGGATGGCGGCGCAGAAACAAAAAATCGAAAGGTATTACAATCGAAGAGCCCATCTCTGATACTTCAACATTGGGGACTTGGTACTTAGAAGAATCACACCCAACGCTCGAGATCCAAACGAAGGAAAACTAGGACCTAACTGGGAAGGGCCCTATACTATCTTGAAGGTCACCGAAAAGGGATCTTACAAGCTCGGAACTATGGATGGCAAGCAGCTGCCAAACAATTGGAACGTGAGCCACCTGAAGCGATATTATTGTTAAGGTAATTTTCATTTTTCATTTTGTTTGTTGATACTAACATCTGCAGGTAGCAAATAGAGAGACCTCAAGCCAGGAAACATGAAACACTAGGACTGAAAGCACGTGTTGCACTCTTTTTTTCTTCGACCGGTTTTGTCCCAAATTGGATTTTACGGCAAGGTTTTTAATGAGGCAACCAGGAGTCGTGCTGAATTAGATCGGTCGCTCATTGAAGAAAATGATATTTGGTGCACAAATTCGATCGACCTTGAATATCTGGAGATTGCTTGTCTATTTCGAATCTTTGCTTAGCTGCTTCAAATTCAAGGGGACTTCACATAGATAGTTAGGAGTCAATGTAAGGGTCAAACGGCCGAAAAGTACCGTGCCCAAATAGATCGATCTGCCCCTGAAGCAAAGTTGTACAACCGTATGAATGCTAATAAAGTTTCTTTGGCACCGATATTCTGTTTCTGAGCCCAAGGGCCTATTTGATTTTCATTACATTATCAAAAACTAACATTGTTCAAATGTTTGCGCTAAATTCAGAGGGGAGTAAGACCTATTAAGGCAAACCCCAAATTCGATTAAAAGGCCAAGGCCGTATCGAGTTAACAAAACTCGAAGGGAAATAAGACCAACTCAGGCAAATCCCAATTTATAGAAAGGCTAAGGCCAAACCGAGCTAAATTCAAGGATGATTAAAACTTGCCAAGGCAAAACCTCGATTCTTTAAAAGGGCTAAGGCCAAATCAAGTCATTGAAGTTCAAAAGGGAACAAAATTTGCTGGCATGATCCCGATTTATTAGTAGGCCAAGGCCACATCGAACTAATAAAGTTCGGGGAGAAGCGAAGCCTATTAAGACAACTCCAAATTCGTAAAAGGCTAAGGTCGAATCGGGTTAAAACCTGTTAAGACGGATTCAATTCCTTAACGGACCAAGGTCCCCTCGAGGTGTGGGCCTTATTCAATCGGCCATAGAAGAAGGAAAACTATGGTGAAATAAATCCTAGCTAAGCCAGGAAAATTTGCGAGATATAAAAATTTTAGAACAAAGTCAGACAAAAAAAAAGGGGAATTCTTTTATGCAAATTAAAATATGTTACAAAAAGGTCACATCGTTCTAGAGGCAACATCAATCGGAATCATCATCATCATCATCATCATCTTCTTCTTCTTCTTCAGGGAAGGCCCGCCTCCTTGCATCAGCTTCGATCTTCGCCGCTTCATCGACCTCGGAAGATAGATCGAAGCCTCGAGCTTGTAGCTCCTCGAGGACGGAAAGACGGGTATGGCACTTAGTGTACTCAACCAAAATCTTTGATTGCTCCTGGGACGGCCTCAGCATCATCTCTATATTGAGCTATGAGGTCATCAGCGTCGGCTTTGGACGTGGCAATCTCGGACTTTGCTGATTGCAGCTCATTGACCAGGACATCCCGATCCAGGGTGAGCGCCTCGACTTGGGACTGAAGTGAATCGATGCTCTTGGTCAGAACCCCGATTTTCTTTTGTGCCTCCGAAAGTTGCTCCTCTAAGGGTACTACACGAGCCCGGAGGGTTTCCTTCTCCGAAGTCAATATATCGGCCTTCGCTCTCTATTCATCGGTTTCTACTTTGGCCTCGCTCACTACGGACCGAAGTTGATTTACTCGGTCAATCTGCTGCCCCAGCTGGTTGAGTGTTCTGTCATTCTCTTTACGCACGAAGTTCAGCTCGGCTCGAAGAGTCGACATCTCCCCTCGAGCCGCTGGCGCCGTGCCTTTTCTTCCCTTTGACGAAGGAATGCCTCGTGATGAAGCACCAAAGACTACAAGGTGTGAGGAAAAAATGAAACAGTCAGTATAAGTCTAAGAATAAGATAATGGACACCAAATACAGCCTATGAGGAATTTTACCTTATTTGCCACCTGTTGAGCTTCGTCGAACAAACAGGCCTCGTCCACCGCATTCATTGCAGCCTGATCCTCTTCGGTCACCAAACAACGAAGGTAGCTAGCCATGCCTATGGGCGCAGCCAAAGCCCTAGCATCTTCAGGAATGGTGAACTTTATTACCCTCTTCCGATCAGGATTGGAGCTTGGAGCGGGAAATCTATCGACTAACTTGAGACCGATAGATACCCTGCTCGTCTCGGTGGAAGGACTCCTTCTCGGCACTTCGAGCCCAAATGTATCAGCCGATGGCACTCCATCGAAGAACTCTTCGAAGGCTCCTGCCGATACCGGGCCTTTGCTCGGCGTGTGTATCCGTGCGGCCTGGGCCTCATTAAGGGTTGCCTCCGAAAAGGAGGGAGAATGCGTTGTCTATGGGAGGTCCGAGATTCCTTGTACTGCCTCCCCTGCATCGGTACATACCCGGTCCTCACCTCTGTTCGAGGGATGCAAGCTTCATTGACCGTTGGCTCGGGGACTGTCCGAGATGGTTCATTATTTAAAGCATCAAGGTTTCTATCTTCCTCGGAGTCGTCGCTTAGCCGAATAGCCAGGTCGGCGATTTTAACCCTACGAGCTATGCTTTTCTTCTTAACCCTCCTTTTCTCGGGCTCTGAGGGACTGGGGATTTCTTTTCTTTTCTTCTCTCCCCCCTTCTCCGAAACAGGGGAAGGAAGAGGAGCCTCTCTATCGGTGGATGTCGGCCTCAATTCGGCATCCTTCGGTAACCCTGTAAAGAAAAAGGGAAATAAGATGTCAGCAGTATCAATCACATATGGCAAGGAATGAGAGCATTATTGAGCTCACCATGATTCTTGGCCTCCCAAAGGCCTTTCGATATTTCACACCAAGCGCGCTCCGAGTAGGTCCTCTGAGATACCACTTTCCGGACCCATTCCTCCAAGTGTTGCATCGCGGCCGACATTTGAGAAACAGCTACACCTTACAAAATATATCAGTAAGACATCGAAAGAAGAACAACCGATGGATTTAAGTAGGGAAACTTACGGTTCATGTTCCACTTTTCAGGGAACGGCATGTCTTCTGTGGAAATAAAGTCCGAGGTTGTTTATCGAACGAATCGGCTCGTCCAACCCCGGTCCTTGTCTTCATCAATGGTCGAAAACGGGGCTTTGCTGGCCCGGCGAGCAAGTTTTATTAGTCCCCCTCGGAAGATTCGGGGACTGTACAGTCGAAGTAAATGGTCAACGATGAAGGGATGCCCGTCGACCTTACTCACAAAAAAGCGGAAGAGGTGAACTATCCGCCAAACAGAGGGATGAACCTAGCCCAATGTAACATTGTACCTTTTACAAAAGGTGACAATTATGGGGTCTAAAGGTCCCAACGTGAAGGGATAGGTATAGAAGCTCAAATAACCCTCCACATGGGTGGTAATCGCCTCATCCGGGGAGGGGACTACCACATCCTTGCCAACCCATTTACACTCCGTTCTTCACCCTGTCAAGGATTTTGTTAGTGATCAAACTAATGTACCTAGCGACCGTTTCGCCCCGGCTCGGCACTGAAGAGGCCTTCTCCACCTTGAAGTCGGAGCCAGTCAAGCATCCAACCAGTATGAAAGCTTTTAGAGGAGGCTCCGCCGAAGTTTCCTCAACAGGGGCAGGCTCAACCTCTTCAGCGGGTTGAGAGGAAGAAGGTTGTTGTTTTTGAGGTACGGATTTAGATGTTTTCACCATTAGAGTAGAAGAGATGGGAGGCGAGCAAAGGGAAGTGTATGATAGAAGTTTGCTTGGGGCGCTAAAATGCAGAGAGCAAAAGCAAGAAAATATTCAAACGACGCAAAACCTGGAAATTGAAGAATAGAGGGGCTATTTATACTTTTCAAAAGCAGCGGTTCAAAACACGAGATAGGAAAATATTAATTGGTATTTGCAGAAGTTACAGGGTTTGTCGCCAGCTGGGACACGAAAGGACCCTTTTTGATAATGGCCACGTGCGTCATCCATCAGCAAGGCGTTTTAGGTTATCTGATTTGACGTTTCGAACTTTGTGTCGTGTTGATAAGTGTGTTCTCACTTAACCTAATCTTGAAAAGCGGCGGCTCATATAGTTTCTTGTCATTACTCTCTAAAAAATGAGGGGACTATCTGTATGGGGTCGGATACGACCGAGCACATAAGAAACACCGGTCTTGGGTTACGATTATCGGTGTAACTTGAGGTCGGTCTCCTATAGATCGAGGCCGACATTTTGAGAAGGGAAGTTCGAAGTCAGGCGTCATCGGGATAAAGTCCGAAGCCAAGGTATTCGAGATAAGATTGTCGAGACCGGTCTGGGTAAAGCATCTTATGGTAAAAATATCAGATTCGCATAACGAAAGCACCGAAAATCTCGTGATTTGTGAATATCTCGGCGGGAATCACGGCCCAAATCAGCAAGGACGTTGAACCCTTATATAGGATTCTTTTGTCTTCCTATATAAAGAATTCCACCCTATTGTATAAGGGGGAACAGAACAGTGAGCATATTTTGACTATCTACTTCATAAAATATTTATTTTATTATTGTTCATTCCGTCGCAGCTAAACTATTCAACTTTGGTGGTTTGTTAGTTTGTTCTTTCATTTATTTAAATCAGCCTTTATTTTTATCGTTTATTCTTTAATTGAATCAGGCCAAGTCACGTATCCTTAACACCATGTACAAATTCAATTGTTACCCGTAGTTCAGGGTAAACAAGTATATATATCTAAGACGCAATATATAATACATGCAGGCACGCCGTGATTTTTTCTTCTACAATATATATATATATAAAATTATCAGTTCTCGCAAACTTCACAATTTTAACTAAGAGGTCATTTTGTTAGTTCTTTAGAAGAAATTATAGATATGTACTACGAACTTAATAGCTAATATTTACCCACACCGAGCTATCACTAGCAATGAGAATAAAATCTACATGTAATTCTCTCTGTATATATAAAATAACCATAGATACTTAAAATCACTATGTCTCTGCATGGTTGATTCTTGTTGGAATTTAAACTAGGGTGCTCTACTACTTTATTTTAAGTTAAAGAAATGAGTAATTGTTGGTAATCTGTGTTTGAAATCAGAAAATCAGAGAAAAAAGAAACGTTAGTTCAATAAATAAATCGTAAAATAATTTCGAGCCCACAAGTTGCTCAAGGTTATGAATTATTTCCTCTCAAGATAGAACGGAAAAACTGTTCTGTAATACTGGCAATCGAAATTACAGAACTTTAGCGAACTCCACAAACGGAGCAAATCACACTTGACATATGCAACAATGTAGAAAAGAAGGGAGAAGTTTACAGATTTTTCATCTCTGAAAAAATGAGGCTAAGCCTCTAAATTTATGAACAATGAAAAGAATGAGATAAAGAGGTGCAATTTAAAAGGTGTCTCTTCCATTTCCCATTCACGCCCATTCACAAAACCTAACAGTAATACCATTCAAAAATATAAAAACTTATATAAGGCATAAAAGGATGGAATAGCGGGATAAGCATAAAACATACTGATAATATTATAAATAACTCCACCCTTACGACAACACACTGGACTGATCACTTATATAGCTATTGTTTCAGTTCTTTGAATTCCTAGTAACATGAACCATAACTTATGACCATTATATGATGACACAAAAGACACATACATAGGACTCGAATGGAAAATGAACTTAGACACTTATAAATCAAGCTTTTAATATTTAACCTTGTTATTTCTAATAATTCAATTACGCATGATAGGTATTGAAGTCCCAAGATTTTCCGGAATGACAGTCAAACTACTTGAGAACTACAAAAGAAGTAGATCCACTAGTCTGTTAGCAAAAGGCGCACCAAAGTTGAGTCCCGAAACCCTATTTTGAAATGGAAAAGAACCATATGAAGATTTTGCCCTAGCACCAGTAGGAGCCAAGGCACTTCCAAAGGTGAGAAATGGGAATGCATTACCAGTCACCATTTGTTGGTTTTGTGCCTCTCTTTCAACTTTCTTCTTTACGCATTCCACTGCCTCCTTCAGTTGTCGCAGTTGAAAAAAGTTGAGTTCTTCAATTATGAAGACCATTATCTCTCTTCCTTGCTTGTAGGGCTTCTCCGCGATTCTTTTCCATTTGGAGAATCCGCTCAATGTTCGTGAGCTCCATATTGAGATCACGAACACTAGTATTTCGATGATCCACAATGAGCTGATTGTTGCCATTATTTGGTGGAGAGTTCCTTGTGAGAAACCTATCTACCACTGAGTCTACACAAGGGTGGCCAAATGAGTAAACTTTTTTGCCCGGGAAAATACCAAAAGAGCGACTTCAGCACCACATAGTGTACAAAGTTCTCTAGCCTTCTTGAAGAGACCAGCACGACGCTTAGAGAAAGTCACTTGCAAATTACTCTCTCCTTTTTGACAAACAAAGAAATAGGTGATTTTGAGTCTCAACACCAAGAGCTTTATGTAAGAAACTGTGATTTTTCATTCTCACTGTAATTGTTTTAGGTTAATGAATTCAAATAACTTGGGAGTCTAGAAACTTATGTTCTTTCTTTTTTTGAAGGATTTGAACCAAACCCATTTTGCCTCCATTCATTGTTTCTTTGTATTGCCAACGCTAGTTTTTAATGATCATAATTAGGCAATACATATATTTCTTAATTTGAGTTTTGTTATTGGACTGCACTTGACCAGCATTTTATTTGAGAACAAGTTAAAAATAATTTTAAAAAGAAGATATTAAATGACCAATATAACCTTTTATTTTGTTAATACGTCGTTTACGTAATTGTTTGAGGAAAACGAATCAAATAACTTGGGATCCAGAAATTTATGTTCTTTCTTTTTAAAAGGACTAGTAGTCGTACTTGCGCGATGGGCAGTCAATATTAAAAAATATTAAATAAATTAAATTGGGACCGGCTTTGTTTGAATATTATAGATCGTATTGCTTTAATAAGTTTCAATTGTCATCTTATTTTTCAATACTATATACCCAATAATAAAATCTGTATTACATTAAAGGGACTTATATAGTCGTCGAATAACTTTCTTATTCTGTATTTTGCTTTATTATATTATTCAATATTTAGTATTATTACATTGTTAATGGAGATTTTTATTAGCATATTACTTTGTTTATTATTTTGTCGTATATTCTATTACTCCTGAAATATATTTTTTATTTTGAAGTTTATTCTATTGTTATCAATAAAATTATCTGAATTTTAATTAATAAAATCTCTATAAAATTGAAGGGACTTATATAGACATCAAATAACTTTTTTTGTATACTGCTTTATTATATTGTCCAATTGTTAGTATTATTATATTGTTAATAGAAATTACTATGTTTAATATTTTTGTCTGCTATTTTCTTTTGTAATATAATAGAAGATATATATTTTATTACTCTTAACATATTTTTTATTATTTATTATATTGTTCTCAATAATATTGTCTGAATTTTAATTAATAAATACACTTTTTATTTATAAAAAAACAAAAAATATTAAACAAAAGAAACAAAAAAAATAACTAACCTAAACCAACACTGACCCATGTTTGAGTAGTTAATTTCTTTATGTCTTTTGTTCGAATTTTTTTTAAAATAATTTTTTAATCTCCAATTTGAATGGACAGTTTTTTCTTAAATTTTCATTTTTTATTAACTAAATAAGTAAGTATTAACTATTTATGCCATGTAATTTTTTTTTAGGCTGTCACTTATCTTAAGGAGAAGACTTTTTCCTCTCCTTTTAATAATATATAGAGTTGAACCAAACCCATTTGGCCTTCGTTCATCGTTTCTTTGTCTCGACTGCGCTAGTCCTTAATGATCATAATTAGACAATACATACTTTTATTAATTAGAATTATATTATTGGACTGCACTTGACCAACATTTTATAAGTTGAGAACAAATTGAAAAAACGTATTAAAAAGAATATATTAAATGATCACTATAACCTTTTATTTTAATAACACGACTTTTCCATTTATGAATAATTTCAAAAGGTATCGACCAATTTATCAGTAATTTTTTTCTAATGAGTTGATATATATCACATCAAGTGTACGAGGGCATTTTAGATTTATAAAAGTTATAATTTATTTCACGTTAAAGCTTAGGTTTTTTATTACAAATTCTTTTATTGTCGTGATGATTAGGATTAGGATTAGAATTAGGGTTTATGAGGAAAAATAATACTCATCAGCAACGAAAAATAATACAAAAGAAAAAAAACAGAATAGACGAGCAGATAGCTGCATAGCCAACAATCAAGTGAAATAAAAAAGATCCAAATTTTACTTTGAAACTCGGGCAAGACAGCAGTATAAGTCAACTTTACCAAATATTCCAAGGTCAAATAATTATCAACATTATTAGAAAGACTCGCTTTCCTTTATCAGTATGTCAACAAAGCAGATATTCAGAAAATCAGAGTAACATCTTTACTCTCAGCAATGAAAACTGGAACCTAATGATTTTGGTGCTACAATGTAATATTTCAAAGAAACTGTGGAATGATGACGCCTTTTCTACTTGCAATAAAATTGTTTAGGATAACAATGTCGCCACAATGCCAGGGGTTTCCTCCAACATCTGTGGACTTCACCCCTGCCCCAGCTAGCCACCATCTCCTTTTGATTTTCCAATTTTTCCAGTACACAGTACTTCTTCCTAAAACAAATCAAGAACCTACATCTTCTGTAATGAAAGATCTTTAAGCTGCTGTGGATCGACCTCTGATGGTGAACGAGTAAGGGCACATTGAGCAGTTGTTGTCTTTGGAAAAGCTATAACATCCCTGATGGAATTAGTGCCAGCCAAGAGCATCACCAATCTATCCAACCCATAAGCGATTCCTCCTGCAACAACCATGAGTAAATACAATTTTGAGTACCACCCACACGAACCGAGCAAGATTTAGTCAGGCCAAATAACATCATAATAGAAACTATAACCCGGAAGAAGCAACTGCTTTAAAAATAGTTTAAGGAATTAGGTAAGATCAACACTGTTACTATGCATGCCAAGGAAATTTCCTGGGGAGAAAAGCTCCAATTCCATTCCAGTTCAGGTTTGAGGTTCCACTTTAGAATCAATAGCAGTACAAAGGGACAGATCTATTCCTCAAGGCCAGGGGTTCTAGGACTAATTCATCAATGAATGCCATACCGAAAATCATGAGAAAAGATCAACATGACATTATAGAAGTTAAAATCCAGCTATATCAGTCATAGCGGATAGGGAAGGTAGTTCTTCATAATATAGTAGTCACATAATAAATCAGTAACATTTGATTAGCAGAACAAATATAGTGTCAAATAACAGAGAGAATTCTGCAATACCGTGTGGAGGAGCACCCATGTCCAGAGCCTCCAAAAGATAGCCAAATTTTACTTCGGCCTGCCACAAACAAAAGAGTGCATATCTGGAGTATTATATAAAACTGGACAACCACCACATGCAATGCAAGCCAAAGGAGTCAGCTTACCTGTTCTCGGGAAATGCCAACAATATTGAGAACCTTCTCTTGGACTTCACGCTTGTAAATTCTCAAGCTTCCTCCACCAATCTAATTCAAGATGTAAGGTAACAACAGAACATAATTTATCTCCATCACATTATTACCTTGTCTCACTGAAGCAACTAGTAAAGAGAGCATTCATGTACCTCAACTCCATTGTAAACCATGTCATAAGCTAAGGCACGGGCAGAAGAGAGGTCATTTATATCGTCTGGATTAGGTGCGGTGAAAGGATGATGCAAGGCCTGTAGGAAAATTGTGGTCACTTCACTTAACGAGATATCATAACCGAGAAATAGATTAGTGTAATGACTCACTTTATTTCCCCGAGCTATTTCATTATTTATGTTGTGTGAAATTAAGTCGAGTTAAATGTACTCAAAGTGATTGAAAGAATATGAGACAAACGGTCTCATTTAAGAAGGTCTAAGTCGCTAAAGTCAACTGCGAAATTGACTTTTGAGTTAGAAGGCTCGGATTTGAAATCCGACGACTCGACTAGCTTCGGGAGAGAATATATCACTTAGACGAGTGACCGGAATAAATTTAATAGACCTCGAACAGCGTGAGAATTGAATCGAGGAAGTTCGGAATACCGGTTGATAGGTCGAATTTTGAT